>JAPMOR010120080.1:0-48909 GCA_026543865.1 Argiope aurantia
TGTATGTCATACTGGTGTAATATAAATTTGTATGTCATACTGGTGTAATGAATTTTTGAATACTTCAATGCTGGATTCGCTTATAAGCTTCACTTGCGCAGCTTAGGTCAAGAGTTGCAATAGTGTCTACTGAAAGGAGAGGAAGAAGTAACAATAGAATGCATTTTCTATAATGTAATGCAAATCTATTTTTTTTGACATGATACTGTACACATTTAGGAGGTTTGAAGCCAATTTTGAACTATTGTAGCTCACATATAATTTTTGTTAATTCACAACGTATTGAAATTTCTGTCTCAGGCATGCTGATACTAGTTGAGTGCATACAATTTTTATTAATTTATTCATTTCATGAAAAGCATCAGCAATCCTTGAGTTGCATTTTTGCTATGTTTAACTATGTTTTTAATTCAAATAAATTTAGCTTCTTTGTAAAAACATGCCATATTCTCCAATGCGACTTTTAAATCTTGGTATTTTGCTATTCTATAAATGACTATATTCTTTTTGGAGACGATATCATCTGTCTTCAAAATAGGGATGATTGAGGAACCAAGAATTTATATCTAACATTATTACTTTATTCACCTCGAAAAAAACATCATTTAATTTTGTTTTGGGGTCTAAGAGATGACGGAAAATATTTCTTGAAAAAAAAATGGGTTGAATCTCTTTGTTTTGAATAAAAATAAATTGTAACAAACGTTATGGTACTATATAAATAATGCACCTGCTAAAATGTCGCCTTTTCTGGAATTTCTCCTTTTGCATAAAACAATTCATAATAAAAAAAATTACAGTTGGCTTTGAAATTGTTTGAGACACAATACCCACTTTCTGTTTGCCATCAAATTTTTTAGCTCGCTTTCAGTATGCATGTAGCAATAAACTTCTATGTCATACATTCACTGATCGTGGCAGACGATAGCTAGAGTGCATCAATGCCGTGGCGTGCCCATTGTGGCACTCTAACGTTGATAGCTTGATTCTAAAGATTTTGCAAAATGATGTCCTTTCTACATTCATTCCCTATTAGCACAAAATATAGTACAATATCTCCCCGATGTTGCTCGATTTTCTAAATCCCAACCAATATCGTGAAGATATCATAACAATGCCATTGGACATGTAATGTTAATATGGTTAAGTCTTCAATGAAGAACTAGATGTTTTATGAGCATCAGTGTAGTCAAATTAAAGAAACTAGGAGCATTCTTTGTAAACTCAAATACATGCTGTCATGCAAATAATATTTTAATAAAATCTGGGGGAAACTGATAAAATAGGTTCCGTGCTTCTACGACTGTCAGAGTTGTTGACATTATCACTCATATCTAATTACAGATCATACAAATTATAAATTTTTTACAAACATTTCATAGTATTGGCACTTTGAATGCCCACAAAGTATTTGATTTTTGCTTTAATTCCATAAATTCAAAATCCTTTTCCGTTTATTTGCATTTTAATTCATTTTATATGTGTTTCCAAATACGCAGAATATTTGCCATAATGATAAGTAATCCCATACGCATTTAATTAACTTAGTTAAGGTCAACTAGAATCAAATCGGATTAAATGCAGCGAATATAATTTGCTAATAGAACTAACTACACAATCGTTTATTATTTCATTAACTCCCGCGTGCTTCCCGGATACTAAGGTATCATTGTAAGCCTGTCTGATACAATTCTGAAAATTTATTTTATCCTTCACAATTTTTGATGAAAGATTCTCAGCGTCCAATATTTTCAACTGTTCAATATATTAAAGTGAATGCTCCTATCGTATAGACAGCATACATATACGATAACTGTTCCTTTTTTTATTTAAAACATGTTCTCGTCTGCAAGAATGACAAAGCGTTAAGCTGTCTGCATCTCTTCAAATATTTTATTTCGCACTTTATCAATAATTATATCTAGGAGGGCATTTTATACAAATAGTGTGAGTATTTTGCATTTCCAGATCTGCGTCTATTTTTTCAATCAATAACTTCGTAATGATTTTCTATTAAGGCTAAAAACCACAATACCGTTCGTAATCAATACATTTACTTTAGACAGATGTGAAAAGCAGAGCTTCCTCTTTCTCTAACACCAATCTTTTATCGAGATATTATCAATAAGATTTTGCATAATGTAACCATATAGCGCCAATTTTCTTTAATAGGGTCCTCCTCGAAGTCCTTTCCGAGGGTTGAATTATTTGAGCCATAATTTTCTACTGCATTACAATGAGAAAGATCAATTGATGCTTCAAAAGATGATTATCCTTTTCGCTTTCTCGTAGCAATTCCAGTGCTTAAATTTTTTACTATATAGACATTCTATTTATAATTTGCAACACTATTATTTTTCTGGATAGTGACAACACCAGCAGCAGAAAATGAATCTAGGGAAACGAAATATTCTAATTTCTTGAAATTATAGAATTTGTTATTTAACGGGCAAAATCTATCGCCATGTTAATATTTTCGATCGAACAAGGTTACAGTTCCGGGAACACGATGCATCTGTATCTGAAGAGATTGATAAGCATCCGGTACTTACAGCATGTTTTAAAACTGCCATCAGTCCCAGTTCCTACTGTATTAGCACAAGATACGATATCTCCAAGCTGTTGCTAGATATTTTAAATGCCGGGCAATATTATGAAGATATTGTAACAATATTATCTAACATTTCATGCTAATAAAGTTTAGTTTATTAACGTTCCGTTTTAAAGCAACACTAGGGCTATTTTGGGACGGATCACGTCATTTTGAACCGCGGTCAGATGACGAGGACGACACCTGAGCTGGCAACCCCCTCTCCACACCGACGGAAGGATATTTGACCCGGACGGATTTAACATGCACCAAAGCCGCTTACACGACGGTTCTTCGATGGAATCGGATCACGAACCTGTAACCCTCCGATTCCGAAGTCGAGACCTTACCATCAGGCTACCACGGCCCCTAGTGCTAATAAACTAGGATGTTTCCTTCCACGTCCTCATCAATGCACTCATCATTATAATTATCCCCATCGTCAATATTTATAGGTTCACTCTCATTAGATAAGGTTTTTGAATGAAAAAAAATCAGCCTTGAAATCTGTTTTTATCATAATTTGTTTCTTTTTCTTTTTCAAAGTTTAAATGCTTCTTGGCTAATAAAATTTGTAGCAATAGTTGAACAAGATGGCAGTTTTTTACTATCCGTGAGCATTTATCTAATTTATATTTTTTCAGAAAGCAGTACACTTTATTTAAACTTTCAGGAGCCTGAGAAACATTAAAATCTACAGTTTGAAGAATATTGCTAACAACTTTAAATTTGTTCAGTATATTTTGTACATAAAACTATCATATATATAGAATTAAATTTGAGAGGAGTTTTTCTCAAAGATGTGGCTTAATGTTTTTTTTTTTTTTTTTTTTTTTTTTGCGCGCGCGCGTGTGTGTGTGTGGTGCTTTAAAATATTTCAGAGAAGGTATCAAGAACATTTCCTAATCGAAATTTTAAAGGATTGCTGCATCTATCTGTCTAGACCAAATCGTATCTGACAAAAGTTTCAATATTAAATTTGAAAAGACAAACATTTCACAAATTATTATGATTGCAACAATCAGCAGTAGATGCAAAATAAGAAATTTGTAGACCACGTGTCCTCAGATACACAGCGGCATGATGCGTTTTCATGTTTAGAAACGTTCGAAGATAAGAATACTTTTGTTCAGACAAGCAACGAGATAGATTGCTTGCTTTAAATGAGTATTAAATTTCATCATCATCATAAATATAATGAAAAGTACATTTTTTAGGTTAAATATTATTGTTATTCTTTTTTTTAAGGGGTAGAGCCTGATGCTTTACTGATTCGACGCTGTCGTGAATTGCACGACCTTGCATGTACTGACAAAGCGAAGCTGCCGCATTACATATATTTAAGGAACTGATACTTTAGAAACTTGAGAATGAAGATTAGTATTTGAATGTAATTTACTAAACCTTGCTTATCAAGTTTCTGAAATAAATATATTTAAAAAATTGCAAATGGAAAGTTATTCAGTTGCACTTAATGAAGATAATAATAGTATAACTAAACAAATGTTCAACTCTAATAAATATAAAGAAACTTCTCATATTGAAGGCAATTTTTGTACCTCTGTTTTATAATGAATAGAATCCTCCTGGTTTTTATGTGAAATTAATAACATTTTCATTAAAAAAATAATTCTCGTAATATATATTATAATGAAAATTAATATAAGAAAATAATTTTTTTTTAAATTAAAAAATCGTTCAGATTTTTCAAGATTTCTTATATGTACACGTCGATGAATTTCATTTTGGGGAAAATTTAAATAATTACCTATTCTTTATTAAGTATGGGAAACAATTTCATATAATTCATAGATGTTACCATAGATTTAAAAAATATAAAAATAATATGCGAAATAAGGGTATAAAATTAAAACCGACTTTTTCTTTTTGTCGATCTAATTTCTTCTGTTATATTGTTGTAACTTTTTAAAATTCTGAATATGTCAAGAAAATGTAGCATTAATGGTTTCTCTTTGAATCTTCGCAAATAATAATAATAATAAAAATAAAAGATTTATTTTAGCTGATAATTAATTGCATTTTTAATTAAAAATGAAATTGCGCTTGTGTGTCGATATGATTCTTGCGAATTATAGAAACTGAGTCTTTTCAAAAACGAGTCTAAAATTAATACTAATTCCCGAGAGCAAAATTTACTGCAGTTTCATATTTAATATACATTATGTCTACATGAAAGTGGATTTACTCAGAATTCTTCAGTATCATCCCTTTGATATAATACCGAAGGATGAAAGTCAATGGCACGCTTTTTTCCTCGTATGTAAAAGCGGCAAATTTTAGTAATTGGGTACCCTTGATTTGCACGCGAATTGAAGAGCAAACGAATTACATTCGAAATTAAAATAATACTTAATTTTAATTTGAACAACTTTCTTTGTAGACTTTGTATGGGGCTAATTCACTAGATTAAAGGCCAACCTTTGCTATTCAAAGATAGTCCTGTTTAATACTTCGTCTGAACGTATGTTTTCTTTATGGCCAACAAATTGAGGAGTCGCTAATTGATCGAAATATTTCACAGAATCTAGAATAGAGCTTAAATTGGTTATCATAATAAATCGCCGAAAACAAAATACAGTAAAAGCTTATAAGAAGTAGGGGAGGGGGAAGAAAAATAGAATTCAGTTACAAATCTACTTATATCAAACTAATAATGGTTTCAAGAAAGAAATAAATTTCAGCACAAAGATTTAAAAATATTTTATTATTCAAAAATAAATCAATAAATATTTTCCACAAAATAATACGCATATAATAATTATTTGTACATACATCAATAAATTGACTAGGTAATGACCCTGTATAAGTAAAAAAAAGGTTGTGCCTACCACATTTTCAAGAGAGAAAATTCGTGACCTTGTCTTTTCAACGCATTTAATGCACTTCATTTTTTTTTTTAAGTAAGCTAAAACCTACATTACTTTCAATTCAATTCTTACAGTTTCGTGTAAAATAAGTTTCTCAAACTAAACAGAAAAAAAAAAAAAAAAAAAAAAAAAAATTCGTGACCATGATATAAAGGTTTCTAAACTGTGGCTCGCGAGTCACTTGAGGGTATCTTGGGTAATAATTTTAAAATAAAACTGAAAATGGCAGTGTTATTACTTTCATTTATAAAACATAACAAAAAGATTACCACAAAAGTGATTCTATTTAGCATACAGTAGTTGTGAAACTATAGAATACTAACTTCGATTTTCCACTTTGCATTTTTGGTTTAGTTCATTTATTTTTATGTGTCATTTTGAAGCAATATGAGAGCTAAATGGGGATAGCTCTTATAATTTTGAACCATAATCAGATGACGAAGATGGTTTCCAAACGGGTATCGCTTCTCTAAACTTCCGCACCTTACCAATGATAGGACATAACAACTCTGGCTGCTTGAACGTGCACCAGATTTACTTACATGATAGTTCTTTGATGTAAACTTTTTGGCCCTGAAGTTGAGATCTTAACACGCCAGATCACTGCGACCTTTGCAGTTTTGATATAGGCCTCAAAAACGCGTCATTGCACTAGCGAAGGACAGCACGATCGAAAAAAATCTAATCATCTGCACTCGCTATCTTTCTATTTGGAAAACCCACATATTCTATGCTCAATAAGTGCTTTTTTACATACTTCAACAAATAAGGACTATTTTCTTACATGTAATTAATTAAAAGCAAGCTAAGAACTTAAATTACTCAATAAAAATTATTGCGCTTAAATTGAAAGTAATTAGTTAGAAACCGGGCATATAGCAATTTTCAAAAGCAGGCAAGAAACCTCAGAATGATTTAAAACCAATGGAACAAATTATTTTAAGTCTTTTTCTTATTTTAGAATTCACACATAAGATTGTTTTGATTGTTTTTCTTTGTAACTAAACACTTGATTATCGAATAATTAAAAAAATTTCGAGGGACAGATTTGGCGTTTTCTCGATATCTGCTCAAGAAAAGAAAATTCAGGGCCACAATTTTTCATGAGAGGTAACTTCATAGAATAAGCTTTTGCTATTTCGATTCAGTATTCCCGATATTCTACTGCTCTAACAGGATGCTTAAGTTCTCTATAGGCAAATGTCTCGAAATTGCGGGTTTTAGTTTCGCGCACAAATTTATCACACCGCTTGGCATAACATAGGCGACTCCACAGGTTGTCGTTGGAAGGAAGCTCTTGAATCTATGATCGATGCAAATGCTTTCGTTGAAAACAACTAAAAACAAATGACAATAGGCTTTTCTCCAATCGGTACACTCAACGAACTCAAGCACTTCACGAAACGCTTTTTCTTCCTGAAATTTCTAAAGGGAGAATTATGGTATTAAAAAACAGAATTTAATCTAAAGATGCATACAATTGTTTTTTAAAGATACTAGCTGTATTTAAAATACGAATCAACATTATTATTTAACCTTTGACGGCCAGTTGGTTCATTGGGGAAATTACTGCTACATACACGTTTAACCCTCAATGCAAATAAGTGTCTTTTTTTTAATGTAATTTATATTAAAAATGCTGTAGAAGGAAAAAAAAATATTGTGTGAGGTTTAAACTGGTAGTTGGCACTCCGCTGTTTCATGTCATTTACGCTGATTGTACACTAAATGATAAAGTATGTATATTCAAAGTACAAAATAAGAAATCAGTGAAATTCATATAACTTCTCCAGATCCATAAAAATTCACCTGGCAACCATTTAATAAGAGCGAATTTTCAAATTTAAGATAATGAAATGGCGCCATTGGCATCCCGTACCATGTCACAGGTTATACACACCTAGAACCAACCTGCTTATCAATACCGAGTGCATTTAGCATACAAACTGGGACTCCGTGATGAAAATATATTGAATTTAAAAGCAAAAAGAGCTTAAAAATCCGATACATGTGATAGGTTACGTTGCTCTGCTGTAGGAAACTAATTCATCACAGTAGAAAGCTGAACCATCAGTTATTCTCGAACCGTAATGGCGGATAAAGTCGGTGTTCCAGGCTCACAAATCGATTTTATTGCTTTCTCGGAGGCCCCGCCACCAAGCCTTGAAACTATGAATATTATTGACAATTTTTGTTACCTTTGTATAGAATAGTGGAGAAGTATTTAACGAATGTGCAAGCTCCACTGAAGATGAACTCGATTTCATTAATAGCTGACGTTCGATATATCAATTATTTTTAGTGCCTTCCCTTATAAAAAACATCAAGTTAAAAAAATTTAGTAATGAAGATATGAGAAATAATTCTCAATTTTTAAATGGAACTACTTTTTAGTGAACCGGATATTGTTTTTTTAGAGTTATTTTCTGGAGAACTAGTGTCAATTAAAGAAAAGTGAGTACTATTTTTAAAAAAATTCTCTGAGAGTGAAGAATCTAATTAAGTTAAGTTTATGTGTTAATTACCGGATGCCCAACATAAGCAAGTTTCATTTTTCAGATTCTATATGGTTGGTCTACTTGACCTAAAGGAATAATGACAAGTAAATACGAAAAGGGCAGACACCAAACAAACGCTAAACTCAGTAATGATCTTCGGAGAATAACTCCAACTCGACCGCATAAATAGTTTAAGTAGAGAAAGGGGAAGCATAAAATCTTACCCATATATAATTGCTGTCATGAAAATCATATAGAACTTTCTCGGAGATGACGACAATAAATTTCTTCTTGCTCGAACAATATGGTCCAGTTCCAGAACAATCACAACTCAACATCTCAGAAATATATCTATTAGGTCGCTTCAAATATTCAGGCAGGACATCCCTTAAAGTAACGACATTGAGCTGCGCGTCTTCCTGAAGAAACTGCTTTAACCATAAAACTTTATCGGCTACGGGATCATCATCGCCAGGATGAAAAAGGTAAACAGTATCCACGACCAGCGTCAACAGAGGTATGCTTTCTCTCTTTTCTACTAAAAATGAGGGGAAAAAACTATCAAAACGAAAATCTAAAATGAAATACAAAGATCATATATACAAATTTCAGATTTCGTAGATCATAGCAGTGCTATTATCTTCCCAGAAAATAACAAAACTCTACTAATAATCAGTGTGTGTCTATTGTGTTGACGTTCAACAGGTCACACCATTTGACCTGGAACTATCAAATATGGCAGATATATACCTTGGAGTGTGCGCTTCTTTCTTAAACAAAATTTAAATTAATAGAATATTAATCTGAATTTCGGCATTTTTTCACAAAAACTTCCTTTTTTTTATTTTACAAAAATATAATTTTCACTGTTTCAAAATTATGAAAAATGTCTTTTTAAATATATCATTTTAACAGTCGCGTAAATTATACCTAAATTTTGGCAATTTCTTAAAAAGATGTTTTTTTCTCCTTGATTTCTAACAATAGATTATACTGTTGCTCTGAAATTCAATTTCACTTTCCATCAAAAATTTACATGATTTCCTCCCACTGTTGAAAACTAAAGAAAAAGAACTCTGTTCAATATTTGAATAGTTTAAATGACAAAAAAAAAAAGTTAAATTTAAATACCAGAAAATTTGGAAGATAGATGAACATTACATTTAGGCTTTTAACAGCGCTATGATATCATGAGACTAACTTCCATTAGAAGGATTCACGTACACAATGTACAGAACAAATGTAAAACAATTAAAATAATGCGTTTTTAATCCTGACAATTTGACAGAATCATGCACATGAAGTTATCTCTGAGCGATTTAACTGAAATGAAATATAATCAATATCTCTGGAACATCAGCTGAAATCAGAGCGACTAGTTTTAAATAAATGCGAAATAAATTACACTGAAAAATTCTGAAAACACACTTTTATTAGTTTCATTAAATGCAGATTTTTTTTAAAAAACCATTCTCAATTTTTAAGCCTTTAATTTATAGACTCTTGAAATCAATTCTTTCTCAAATTCACTACTATGTGACGCCATCGTATGGAATAAAAATTAGATTAAATAAATAGATTGTTTAATAATTAAGATCAGAAAATATTAAAACTATATAATCTCAGTGAAAGCAGACAGATGCACAAAATTTCATAAGTATCGCATACTAGAAAGTGTGTGGAAAATAAATAAAAAATTTCCATTTTTATAAACATAGAAACGTGATAAATAAGCATGTTTAAAAACTGCTACATTTCCATAGCAAGAAAAAATAAATTAATACCCAAGGTATAATATCCTTTCCCTAAGCTACATTTCATTTTTCTTTAAAAAGAAAAATAAATGAGTTAATATTTATTTTCCTAAATATTGTGGTCTTTTCGGTCTTGCTTCATCTTTCAAATACCATTCATTTGATTGTTGAGATGTTTTTGTATAAAAAGCATACATCAACATTTCATCACCAGTAATAACGCGTTTTAAAAAGGAATCACTTTGAGAAAGCATCTCTCAAACCACTTCAGCAAGTTATTGTTCTTGGTGCAACTTGAGAAGCGACACATCACAACTCTAACTGATCTTTTAAAATTGTTTAACAGAAACCAAATAATATAAGAACTTCTTCAATAATGTCTTTTATTGCCAAACGACGATCCTTAAGTACCAATTCTCTGGCCTTATTGATATCTTTATCATCTATCGATGAGGACAGTCTACCAGATCGCGGGTCATCATTTTTAAACTTTTAAACTAATTAAATATTCTTGTTTTTGAAAAACAGTCATTCTTAAAAGCATCTTGCAACATTTCAAATTAGGGTTTGACGGTTTTCAAACCCGGTTTTAAAAAACCGGTTTTTTAAAGAAAATTTGTTACATTCGAAAACAGGTTTTTAAATTAAGAAAACCGGTTTTAAGAATTCATATTATTATGTAAAAATTAATTTTGAACTTATTTAATTTGCTATTCATTCTATGCAACGGGCAGCAAACACATTTTTTCAACGTTGCAAATTGCGTTGGCCAGTGCTTGTGCACTGCACAGTTGCGCCTCCAATTCGTCAATTAATGTTTTTCATGAACATCCCTTTTCACTTTTTTTTCTAGGTGAAACAAAAGTTTGATAAAGTTCATCTCTTGCTTCTCGTTGGATGTTTTGTCTATCAGTATGAAGTCGGTGCCAATATAAACGTCAGCAATTTGACTGGCTCGTTTCGAAGAAGGTGCGAAAGGAATAAATAATTCCCCGTTTTCTGCTTCTTGATCACAGTATTTAATGATATCATATAAAATTTTCTTCGTACCACTCCTGAAAGCGTTTTTACACCACTTGAACTAGCCATATCAATACGAAATATTCAGTTAAAATAAAATGCTGCCAGAAATGAAATAACACTCACATACACGTGAAAAAAAATAGAACTTAAAAAGTATCTAATGCGAGAAATCCAAGGTCAAATGTGCTTATCGTTCCGCGTCTCACCCCTTAATGAAATGGAATTGTCGAAATGGGGTCAAAAAATCCGACAGGTTTGCTTAATATTGTGTAGGTGAAAACTGGAAACAAAAATATAAAGTTGTAATATTCGGTAAAAATAACGTAAGTATTAAGTATGTTTAATTTTTATGTTTATACTTTCTATTTTACATTTTAAAATTTAAATTTTATTATATAAATTTCTTCTATCAAAAATTAGTGTAAAATAAGAAGCTCTGGCTTCTGTTTAATGGAATTTCAAATAAAACACAGGGTGTTAAAATATTCCATATTTTCTTTCGCAACGTTTTAACATAAATTATGTCTTTAGCAAGCATCGGAATTAGATTAAGAAATGTTTTTTTTTTTTTCAAAATTTCTAGAAAATGTGTAGATTAGATTATTTTAAATTGCATTAATATTAAGAGTTAAAATAATAAAATTGTAAAATAAACGTCAATAACATTTACTCAATAACTTTAATTTCATTTTTAGATAAAAATGAGTAAGTCGGAAGTTTGGGATAGTTTCAAAAAGTTCGGGATAGACAAGGCAATCTGAAATCATTGTAATAAAATGTTGAGCTGCAAAGGATCATCTACGAGCAATCTACATAATCATTTGAAAGCAGTTCATAAAATAATTGTTGGAAATAATATAATTGTTTAGTTTCTTGAAGACCCTGAAGAAAAACTTACAAATCCAAAGACACTGAAAGCTGAATTTTCATTATTTGAACAAACGAATAAAAGAACAAAAAACTTAGATTTGTAATTTGATGCCAAACTCAGTAACTAGTGAACGAGTATTTTCAATTTCAGGCAATATTGTGTACAAAATAAAAACGAAACTTAGCCACCGTTAAGTGGATATTTTATGTTTTTTAAAATCCTATTTTCTTAGGAGAAATTAAAATTAGTGAAAATAATATAAATATTATTTGAAATTTTTGTTTGAGTTTTCGTTATTTTGTGTAAATAATATGTATATGCAATCTTTAATTTTGTTTTTTATATTTTGACTTTGATATTGATTTCGTTTTTTGTTATTTTATATAAATTAAAATAAAATAAAAAAAATTAAATAGGGAAAAATATTTTATAAAAATATTTATTTTCAATTTATTTTTTTATTTTTTGACAAAAATTCGAAAACCGGCTAAAATCGGTTTTTTTGGAAATATCGAATTCGAAAACCGGTTTTTGAAAAAGTCAGTTTTTGTATAAACCCTATTTCAAATATTTTTGTAGCAGAAATTTTATTGCGAAACAAAATTTAATGATTGTTCTTTACACAATAACATTTCTGACTTCGGGAAATCAACACAGTTAAGTCTATATCATTAAAAATAAGTTTATTTTCAGATGATAAAAAAATAATAAGTTCCGGAATGCTACCAGATGTTTCTAGAATTCGTAAAAGTGTGTGATAAAAGTTTGCAGATGATATCTATTATAATTGTATTTTAAATGAAGAATTCCAGAAAGTTTTTGTTCACAGTAGTAGAGAAAAAAGCCATTTTATCATTATTTATTTTTTTTGGTTTAGTAATAATGCATAATTTCTTAATAGTTAAAAGTTTCAAAAGCAAGAGTTTTACAAAAATATTTCTACTCTTAGATGAAATTATGAAATATTTTTATTTCTTAAAACCAATGCCAGTGAAAAAATGAAAAAAAAAGGGGGGGGGGAATAGCTTGATTCAAAAGATACAAATAAAAGAAATATGGGAAACATCGAAGACAAAATAAAACTCACTTTCATTACTTTTCTCAGGAACTTCTTTATCGGTTTTTACTTTAGATCCTGAAAAACATAACAGGGATTAAATTATATATATATATATATATACAGGGTGTTTATTTAGTCCCGGACCCATTTTGATGTTTAATAACTCATAAAATAATAAAGATAGATTAAAATTAATAACATAAATGGTTCAATAGACTCAAAACGTTTCATGATCCTTGTCAATGAACTTTCACATGAGCCCCCTTCGTCGCACGGAGAATATCAAGTCGATAGGCAATTTCACGCCAGGTAGCGGCAAGCATGTCAGCATCCACAGAGCCTATTGCGGTTGTAATTCTGGCTTTTAGGTTATCAATGTTCGAAACTCTCCTCCTGAAAACGTTGTCTTTTACAAACCCCCAAAGGAAAAAGTCCAGCGGCGTTATGTCAGGTGATATGGGTGGCCAAGGAATTGGACCTCCTCGCCCAATCTACCTTCTTGGAAAATGGTCATTCAAAGAAGTACGAACGATGGTAGTCCAATGAGGTGGCGCACCATCTTGTTGTAAAAAGACATGTGGCTGAAGCTCTTCTAGTTGTGGAAATACGAAGTTTTTCAACATGTCTAAGTATACGACTGATGAGACCGTCTTTTCTGTAAAAAAGAAAGGCCCGATGACTCGGTCGGGCATTAGTCCGCACCACACATTAACCTTTGGGGAATCCCTTTGTTATGGCGAATAACAATGCCAGAAACATGAAAGGATGCTGTGCTTTCTCTTGTGGTGTATGCATTCTCCTTAATATCCGCTCGAATAAAACATCACATACAAAAGTACTACATAGAACAAACACATGAAAAGTAAATATAACATTGCAATAGTTGCCAAAAAGAAAAATGCAATTAATAAGCAGACGATATTTAGAAAAGTACAGATATTTAGACTGGAAAATGAAATTATCTGAAATTAAAAACACGATCAGACGATATTTACAAAAGTAAAAATATTCAAACCTGAAAAGGAAAATATATGAGTTATTCCATCAATAAATGCCATAAGTTTGTTTATATCTTCATTATTTTATGAATTATTAAACATCAAAATGGGTCTGCTACTAAATAAACTCCCTGTATATATATATACAATTTCTTTAAGAATAATTACATTAACATAAAATATGAAGCAAAGCTTTTACTTCTGATATGTTCGGAACAGGACCATAATGCAAAAACAGTAAAAAACAACAGTAAAGCAATTGCTACAATCACTTTGGTGCCAAATTTTGGGTTATTCTCTCTTTGATCCACTTTTGTGTTGTTACTCACAACAGTTTCTGTAAAAGACAAATTTTACACTAAAAATAAAAAATGTATGCATATTTCACTACATTCAATATAAAATAATGCTTTTAACTTCGTTCTCAGTAACTGTTAGATAACTTTAAGGATAAAAACGTCAAGATGTATCGATAATGAATCAAAATGCATTTTATTACACATACAATGATCAGGCACAAGCATATACATGATGAAGTAAATTCAAAATCTTAAACTACACTAAAAAATTAAAAATCTGATTTAGATAGGGAATGAATGCGCATGAAATACATTGCTAAAATATTAAATTCCAAAATTATTCAATGAAATATTATATACATAAACAGCAAGAGCGCTTTTCCCTTTATTCTCACTTATAATTCGGTAATAAGACGTGTTATGCCATTAGATTCACTATATAGTAAAAAATATCAGGAATGTGTTTTGGACGTCTTCTTTTTATCCATCTGTGCCCAAAATTTGACACAGATTAACATCATTTAGACCACACAGTGAATTTCATTCCATTCCATTTATTTATTTTTTGAGTTATCGCTTACATGCATGCGAAAAGACGGACAAGTAACCAGTCATATGATTTATGGTTTAAATAAAAAATATAATTATATGCCTTCGCATCAAATATAGATCCAGCAAGTCTATAGAAATATCCGAGAAACATGGTCTGCCAACTTCGGTACGAATTTGCCACTGTTATGGATGTTGTACCAAATGACGTGAAAATAATGCATATTTTTCCAAAGTATTTGAAAGATGATGAATGGAATTTAAATCCAAGTTTATCAGTGGCAATTTCAATGGAAAATTTCTCGAACCAAAGGTCAACCAGACGGATTCTATGACTAAAAAGCTTTCTGTTGCCACATTCCATTTCCACAAGGTGAAAAGAATGAAAAGATGTAGGTCGTTGTTCAGCAAATGTACATGCTTTGATAGGGACAGACCTTAGGTTCATAGATCCAAACGATATTGTTTAAAAATGACACCATTAAGCCACAATGACTTCGCATAGTTCCAAACTCGCAAGTTAATTTATACCCGACTCGCCCGAAGGCACACGGGTAATAAATATTGAACGACAGGACTGCCGCAACAACAACACTGGCGGAAATTGTGATTGAGTCCTAAGGGCCACCATGATACAATTCTACCCTAAGGAACAACGTCTCGTCATCGATGGAAGGAGCCAGACCCCCATCTTTTCGTGTACCCTCAAGAATGGCGAGATCCAACCACCATACCGGAAGCATCTCATCCTCATTTCGAGGTGCCCCCCCGGGGGGTAAACTGGCAAGTTGAATCCTTCGTTCATCAACATGAAGCATGGGGCTGTTTTCATTAAAACACATCACTTCATGCAACTTGTTTCCTTTATAACCGTAAAATTTTCGGCTCAAACAAAATATTAAATGCAGTAGCATAAGCTGAGAAGAGGTATTATAGCGTGGCTTCGATTCTCGATACCTATAAAGAGAAACCAATACAGACAGTATAACAATCGGACATTAATAATTAATGACCAAATCGGTTTGATGTTGCCAGTTAAAGAATTTCGATGGCCAAAATATTCAGGAACAGCTTGTATTAGCCAGAATAATTATTTGTTTTCTACATTCTTCTTTATTCACCATATTTTTCACGATAAAAAAGAGAAAACCGAAATATTCATATATTTTATTTTAAATTTAATTTAATTTTAAAAATAATTTAACTGAAATTACGTTTCCCCTGCTTTCGTATTTGCAAGTTCATTGGTACTATCTAAATTCAATTTATTCTGGCAAATCATTCTCTATTACACTTAAATCTAAATAAAGATTGTAGGATCAAACATGGAACACTACAAAAAGTTTCAACTGATGTTCTGAGTATTTGAACTGACGCAATTCAATTATTGTGATTTGCCAATTTATACTTAATATAAATTACCGACATTCGGTGGGTCTGTTCCACCACCTTTGCACAATCAGGACTGGCAGAACTGAGTCAAGAAGTAATAAGGAATTAAGGGAAGACAATATTATGCAAATAGTGTTCCTTTTCCTTTTTATCTGTGGGTGGATTTTGCTGTTAAATAGATAATTTATAATAAATAGTTAATATATAAATATATAATAAATAGTAATGTGTTATTAGAGGTATAGCCTTCCCTAAATAATGGTTAAGAATTACACGGGTGAAATTTGTCAATTAGATATTTCCTATAAAGAATAAAAAATACAAGTGTTCGATCTTAAGAGAATCATTTATCATATAATTACAATATTTTATGCATACTTTAAGAATAATTTTTAAAAAATCCACTTTTTATATGCATTTTTCTAAGTTCTTTTAGAAAGATATATTTTCAATCTATTGAAGTAGAATTTTTTTTTAAAGTTAACAATCCATCAAAGAAGAAACTTAAAATCAAAATGACTTTGATAATATGCTTATGCCAATTTTGAAAAAGAAATAAGCATGAGATTGGAGAAATATTTATAGACCTTTTAGATAGGTTATAGTTTTTATTATCATTATTATAAATTGAAAGGGAAAAATTAATCACCAGAAACATTGAATGAACCAGAATCTCTTGTCCATTCAAATACTGGAGATCTATCTAAAAATGGCACAACCTGAAAAGAATGGATATCAGTATTTATTTTTCATGAAATCCAAGGAAAATTATTAGAATATAGAGATAAAATGAAAAAAAAAAAATTACCAGTATACAGTAGAAACCGATGCTGACATTTTTGTAAACTTTTATAGTTTCCTGAAAAAAAAAATTTATATATATATATATACTATTTATTATTAAATATTCCGAATATAGAATTACGAATTGTTTTTTATAGTTATATTTTTTACACACATCAACAATCTGTACTTTTTTAGAAACAAAAATGGGTTTAGAAATTTTCTAATGATAATAAATTTTATTTGAATATTTCACATTCTCGAATCAAATTGCAGGCAATAGTGTAATCCTTACACAAGCCAGCAGAGATGTAAAAGAAATCATTGGAACAAAAGTAGATAGGTATGCAGTAGATAAGGAATGCATAACATAATGTAATGAATGACCAAAAATGTAGAGACTTTTTGGATATATTATATATCATTTCCAAAATCTGATACATAATAATATAACTTTTTTTGAAAAATAATAACCTACAACTATATGCCCTTGGATAAACAATTTAATTATAAATATAGAAAAATTGCTGATAAAATTTCATAAGAACAGTAATTATTAAGAAATGAAGCATATAGAAAATTAACATATAAAATTTCTCACTGCGCCAGGACTGTCTTATCTCATAGTACAATTAGATTGCAGACCAAGAGTGCTATTTCCAAGGGCATCTAAACTATATTGATTTTAATTTTGAACTAAAAAATTATTTGATTATAAATTTATCTATGTTAAAAGTAAAAATACAATTTGGAGCTAGACAATCACCAAATTCACAATGCCATACAAACATGTGTCTCACTTAAAAAAAAATTTTTGTAAAGAAAATCACTTATATATGTAATAGAAGTTATCAATCTTACCTGAATAAAAATATTTAGATTCATGTAATATCTAATACGATAGAAGTGCACTAGATTCAGTTCTTTAATCACACTATAAAAAAAAATTTTTTTTTTTTTTGGTGTTATAGCTGCACAAATTCCTAGTTACAACAGTTACTTGAACTCAGAGAGCTCGAATTTGTTAAGAAACTCCTGGAATGTGACTGTTTATCTGAATACAAATAAAGTAATTAGGTTAATACAAACTAGGGAAGTAAAGAGATTAGGAGCTACAATTCATTCTAATGAATTGGAGTTAGTATCGTTTTAATTCTGCATATGTTATAATATTCAGATTCAGTTATATTTTCTTCAAAATATAATTTATTGCAGATATTCATAGATTCCTTCAATTGGTGCTATAGATTTTTTTAATGCATTAAATTCTGACCTTTTCTTGATTTTTTCTAACATTAAAATATAATTTTTTTATTCATTTGCAATAACTGATATGAATATTAATTCTGCTTGAGGAAAAATATTTCATTATTTTAAAAAGAAATAAGAATGGAAGACTTTAATTTAGACTCGCACACATCATTCGTGTATTTTTTAACATTTATATTCCTATTAAGCAAGCAAATTTTCATTTTATACACTTCTAAATCATAAAAGTAATTGAATATTTGATTGTAAATGTAATGTTGTCAGAATGCCAATTTTCATAAATTTTTTACCCATACTAACCAAAGAAGGGATTGTATTCAAAATATCGGTGTCCAATTGCTTTGCAGCAGTTTTAGTTTCATCCTTTTCACCTTTCTTTAAGGAATAAAAGTAGATATTTTGTAAAATTATAAAGCTTAAATAATTCCTGCAACATATAAGAAACATCTCTCAAAACTTTACACTGTATTGCTTTATATCTTCTTATATACACATGAATGCTTTTTTTTTCCCCTTATCTTTGAAAATACAAAATTTAATTTTTTATATATATGGATGACAGAAGACCTCGGTGATTCATTTTTCACTGAAAATTATAAATAATAATAATGCATGTCTAACAATTATTAAAAAAAGCACTTAATTACAAAATTTTTTATAATTCACGATTGCTGACATAAAGGGTCAGAAATTTATGTAAAAGGATAGCCTGAACAAATATCCAGACAGAGGCGGCGGTAAAAGGGGAGCAATTAAAAAAGGGGAGCAATTAAATAAATTACGACCTAAATTCTTCAGATTTTGCATTCAGTATTATAACGATGTAACTGGGCAGCGTATCTTAAAATCTTTTTCCCAATTTTTTGTCTTCGTGGCAAAGACTTTATAATTACAGGCTCTTCTAAATTTTTAATAGACTTTGGATAAGGATGTCTTGATAAAAAGATGATTAAAATAGTCCTTCGTAGAATATTTATATATAACATACTAACCCATTGATATACGAATTTACTTAACTTCTTAATTAAATGGCACATCGTTTTTGGGACAATTATTATTATTTCAATCCTTAAAATAATATAAAGGTATTTGAGGTAATTTTGGATTTTCAAGTGATTTGTGCATTTTAAATTACTTAATACTTTCATTTAATTGCTGCTTTAAAATTAAAAATTTAGCAATTCTATGCGCGAGTCAGACTTGTCACTGTATATGAAGGGATTAAGAAAAATCAACACATGTAACTGAGGGGGTAAAACTAACTTTTTGAGAGGCTTATGAGCTCACTTGAAAAACTTCGGGGGGGGGGGGGGGGCTTAACCGTAAGAACGCATGATTAAAAATGAAGATAGAGGAGTTCTATTCAAGACATAATTGTTTCCTAATAAAATGCATTGGTTTGTTAAGCCTAAATATACACTGAAGAATAAATAGATGAAGAATCTAATGTTTAAGTAGTCAATTTTTCACAAGAACCTTTTTCATTTCTTATTTAAAATATTTCGTTCATATATTTGCAAAACATTTTTTCCAACCTTCATAAGAAACATCATCATTGTATCTTTTCCGTATTCTAAATTGTTCATGTCCGAATTAAAGTAAATTTTTACTGAGCCCACGCACTAATTTGAAATACATCGCACGGATTCGAAATGTATCTGAATTTCTGCTCGTTGTTGTATTCCTTTTTTAAAAATTTTGGTAGAGGACTAAGTAAAAAAAAAAAAACCGCGAAGACATTGAATATTTTTTTAATTATTATTCTGGATTTCTAAAAAAGTTTCTTTTATAAAACATTTTGAATTTAATTTCAATAATCATTTCATATTGCTTCTGATATAAAATAAGAGTTCATTTGTTCATTAATCGTGACATGTCATTCTGGCACAATTTGTATTTCTATATACAAAATCTAGAATGAAATAAATTAGATCTCAGAGAAATTAAATCTTAAGAGTTTCATAAAAAATACTCAAATACTGACAATCTTTTGATGATCAGGGGGAAAAAAATTGAAAATATTTTTTGCAAATATCTTTATAAATTTTTAGAGTGAAAGCAAGGGTCAGCATCTGATAAAAAAAAATTATAATAATTTAAAATAATAATACTTAATTTTTTGTTAATTAAATGTAAAAGTAATGCAATTAATTAATATAGAATTAATTATGTGTTATTTTGAAGCCAAATAAGAGAAATTGCGCTTGCCCCCCTGTTGGAGTTGCCTTGCCCCCTCGTCGGCAAATCTCAGCAGCCGCCTCTGTATCCAGATTGTGCCTCGGCTTTTTTTTTAACGAATTTCATATCTCCACCCCACTTAATATCCATAGTTTACAAACAGAATAATAGCTTCTATTTTTAATCTTTTTCTAATTTTAAATGTTTTAAATTTAGCATACTTGGAAAAAATTCAAATCAAGTGTTAAGCAAATTTCAACTTTCCCCACGTCATTTTATTTGAAATCAAAATTAAATAATATTTTAATTCTAAAATATTTATGAATGTACTAAAAATAAGAATTATATGCAACAAAAAAAATGCCATATTTAAATAATTAATTTAAGCGCTTTCATAATCTGGTAGTACAGCTAAATTGTAATGTGCTTGTAAGATTCATTGATGGTAATACTATATTGAAAACCTTTCAGTATGTACTGCAATCCTCCTCCTACATATCGATAGGAGGATATCTATCTATCTATCTATATATATATATTGAAAATGTTTTATTTTTAATAGAAAAAAAAGTTTATTTAAATCGAAAAAATTTCTGTAAGTCGAACCCAAAATTTTATTATAAAAAATTATGTATATGTACTGTAGCTAAAATTTGATTGATTGATTGAAAAATTTGGCAATTGATTTCATTCATTAAAAATAATATAAATTAAGAAAACTGGAACCAAAATTTCAGAAAGACCGAAATCTGGGAATTAAAAAAAAAACAATAAATGGGGAATGATATATTATTCTAAGCTCAGTTTTATAAATTCTTCCCTAAACTAGAAAAAGAATTTTAAGTGAAATTAATTTTTGCTTTAAAGTTCTTATATTGAGCCTGGTCCTAAATGAAAATCTTTTAAATATGAAATAACAAAGAAAATTGAGGGAAAAAAATAAAGATAGGACAAATAAAAAATTATGAATTATCATTCTATTAAGTATGGTATCAACAATTTTGAAAAATCTTTATTAATTACTACATTTATTTTTAATCAAATTTCTCTGATAATAAACTTATTTAAATTTAAAAATTAACTATGCATAATTGTTGTTAGTCAGGAAAATTCTCTATATATATTCTGTATATTGAAATTTCTTTATATTGAATTTTTTCCAAGTGACCTTCACACTTGAAATATAAAGGTCCAAGACTGCATACATTTTTGCTAATTATATGAGAAATTGCTGGCATTTATATTGCTTTTAATGTCAATATGGACTGATAAATTTTACCTGCATGTATTTGCAAAGCCTTCTGCGATCTTTTCTCTCTTTCTCGCTGTATTTTTTATTTTGCGTTAGGCAGAACCATTGCATTTGTTGTTTTTGCAAAAAAGTCTAAAATAAACCACGAACTTTCAGCATACAAATAACGCTAATACAAAAAAAAATTTAAAAGCAATGTGTAAACAGAGAAACATGTGAAACAGATATTGTTGATTTATTTCTGTCAAAATTGACTGCCATTACGCTATACCAAATAAGCATAAATATTATTGCCATTTTCTTTTGGATGCATTTTACTCATTGTCGATTTAAGAAAGGAATAACAATTTTTTTATTAATTATTTTTCATGAATGCCAGAGCAAACCCAATATCCAAACAATATAAATATGGAGACTATCTGACTGCCCCAGTGGAATTAATCAACATATTAAAGAAAATTTAGATCTGAATCCTCTCGCATCTAAAACCCAAATGTTAGAAAGGACATCAGAAACAAGCATCTTTATTCAAAGATGAGGCTTTTGGTCATCAAGTTTTTGAAATATAATATTATTATTTTATTTTGAAAAACCGGCTTTAGAAAGGCCATTTCTTCTTCTTTTTTCCCCTTCTATTCTTGATTAAGACGGCTTTTTTTTTTCTTTAAATCTGGAATGTAAAAGTTGTAAAATTCCTTTTAATAAAATTAATCGATTTTACGGTCTTCAATCTCTCAGTTACATCTTTGTTACACTACTTCTTCCTTCATCCTTGTTGCATCATTGCAAATAACATAATTGGGAACAGAGATATGGTTATTTTGGTTCGCACATAAATAATAATAACAAAACAAAAAAAAATCTGTGCAAAATCCTACTTTAAAAAAAATTACAATATAACATACAAACCAAATTATTTGTTACAGAAATTTATGAAACAAACGATAATCTTAAAAATCATGAATGAATTAACTAAATTACATGCTTATGTTTAAATTAAATAATTTGCTAAATAAGCAAAGAAGACATCTACATACAATTTATATATATATATAAAGGAGAATTCAACGTAAAAAACAGTGAGAAGTGAATCACAAGTGAATGGCATTATAAGCTGGAGAACCAAGACATTATGACGACCCTTATTCTCGAATTTGGAGAGTAGCTTTCTGATATAAACGATATTTGTCAGTAGTGAGAATGTAAACAGCACGTGTGCAACTATCCATCAAAATGTTCTTTGTTCTTATCATAAGCAAATGCTTAGATAGAGGTAAGTTTGACAAAGAACAAATATCCATGGCTTGCCATCTTGGAAACATCATAACTAGTCAGCTGTTTTCATAGTATTATAGATGGCATGACTTTTATTGAAATAAGTAGTAGGTGCTAAAGCGTTGACCCTACACAGTTCATGAAAGAATCGGCTGCCATAGGCTGTTGAGTTTTGTGAAGAGAATTGTTTCTGCTGTTACAGATGGGATGCCACCATCACTGGCCCACCAAGACTCTACTTCTGATTCGTCATTTGCTTGTAGTGAGCAAAAAATCATCATCACTAAACTCCTTTCATAGAGGAAAAGTATTGTCAGATCAGAAAAGAAATTATTTCTCTTGCATCAAACTGATGTGAATTTAGGCTAGAAATAGAATCAGGCTAGGAAGGGACAACTAATAAACCAGAGCAATTCCAGCTGATGACAACCCAATTACACAGTAAGGTATATTTACATGACCAATTCTAGGACCTGTGGAATATTAAAAAAGTTGTGAATTGTGTAAACAGATGTCACTGTCAACTAACTAATTCTATTCATAATGTCAGGCCAGTTAACATTTTATTACATAGTGCTGGGAACATTTTTTGAAATTAGTAGAAACTTGATTCAACCAAATACAGTCATACTAGGAGCATTATAATTTTTTTGTTTGATTAAAATATTACCATATTAAAAGGAAGTAAGGATTAAAGTAAAATTCCGAAAGAATTAAAGTAAAATTTTGAAATCTTGTAAATTTATTATAGACTAAGCATGTAATACTTGATGCAGTGCCTCTAAAAGAAATATTTTAGCAAATTTACAGAAATATAGAAAACCTTTTCAAAAAATATAATTATAATCTTGAGAATTGTTTTCACAATATCTAGTTCAGAGGCAAGTAGAGAAAGAAATTTCTTCAAGTCAAAATTACTTAATAATTATTGCAGATAAACCGAATCACAAACTGTTTCTTCAAGAAAATATCGCCTTCAACGTGGTTTCAAGAGCATATAAATAATCCCAATATCTATACTTAATGCTAAATTTCCCAGATTTCCAACTCAGCATTTATGAAATATTATGAGATATCTCTGAAGTCATGTTCCATCACCTTACAAGTTAAGAAATTTGAGATAAGTAATTTGGTAAATTTGCCTCCAAAAATATATTTACACAAATTGCTGAGGGAATTAAAAGTAGCTAAGCGATTTTAGCAAAGTAATTAATGCTTTAGGATCTCATGTGTTTATGAAGTAAAAATTTCAGAACTACTAAAACAGTGCCATGAAATTAAAAACTTACAATTTACATATAGAACTTCAATACACAGAATAACAAGAATTAGCAATTATAACTAAATTCTATTCAAATATATCAGTAATTTTTTTATTACAACAGGAATAGTAACTAAGATTATTTAACTGGATGTAATGATCCACTCCAAACCAATCTATGCACTGTCAATTTGGATTGCCACTGAGTACAATAAATTCAAGAAAATTACATAACCTCTCATATCAGAATAAAACAGATATAAACCAGAGGGAGTTGTCTCTCCAAAACTTTCTGGCATACTCTCTAATAAACTTGTCATACCAGAGAATATCCTAATGGTGTACAAAAATTATAAAATATTAACTTTTGGCATGAATTCAGCATTTTTACTGAATTTATGGTGTCATCCCTGGCGAGTTATTTGGCGATTAATCTCTGGCATGTGTTCATAGTATTCGATAATCAAATTTGTGCTTTAGACATGTTTTTCTAAACCGAATGAAACAATAATTTGACACGAAACTGCATTTGTAATCACGAAATCCTGTACCAAATTTTATATATTAAAGTCGATGTGTTTTTGAAATACCGAGTTTGCATGTTTCTGAAAGCACAAACCGACAGGCAAACTTGGATTTGGCTCAAAATTTGACAGATGTTTAGCGGTATGAGATGCGCGAAGGATAGGAACCTGGGACCTTTTGGTTAGCAGTCCAGTAACTTAACAATTATACCAAAACGATCATTCGTGTAGAAGAGTTGTTAACTGGCTTTATATGCTATTCACCACAGTACTTTCTCTCCAGTGAGTCGGAGGTGAGACGAACGATATGGATGATGAGTGGTGATGTAATATTAGCTGTTGTCTTAATGGGCCGGCACCCAGTTGAATAGCGCCAAGCGTTATGGCGAGCGTGTGGGTGCTGATGTGCCAAGTGAGTCTGGCGACTTGGGTTGCTGCGTCAAGTGAGTCTGACGACTTGGGTTTTACTGCGTCAAGTGAGTCTGACGACTTTGGTTTTACTGCGTCAAGTGAGTCTGACGACTTTGGTTTTACTGCATCAAGTGAGTCTGACACTTTGGTTTTACTGCGTCAAGTGAGTCTGACGACTTTGGTTGCGGGTAGATGGCGCCACAACAGCTGTATGAAGGTTGAAGGTTCATTGTCCGAGGTCACCAATTTTAGCGATAAACGAGAGTAGAACCTGGGACCTTTTGGTTGGCAGCCCAGTAACTTAACAATTATACCAAAACGATCGTTCGGGTAGAAGAGTTGTTAACACCACAGATGTCTACACTATAAATGTTAAATATGTATGCCGAATTTTATTTATTTAACTCTCTCCGTTTGCATATAAGTTAACTTATATTCGAACAGCCTTAACAAATTTCAGAATTTACTCAAAATTTGATAGCAATCTGAAAATTTGTTGTTAAGATCGTATACCAAATTTCAACCATCTAGCTTAGTTTTTGAGTTATCTTTGTCACAGACAGACAGACATTTTCCAAAAATATGCTTTTTGAACTCATGGAGATCTAAAATGTGATGATTCATCAAGATCTCGAATTTGAATTTTTTGACAATAACTATACTTCCTCTATATTTCGTACACGTAAAAGTTAAAAAAAAAAAAAAAAGGAAGAAAGAAAGAATACACAGAAGAAAAGAAACAAAACGAATGTTACCTTATTACTGGGTCCTGTCTCAAATTTAAATGTTTTACACGTTTGATGTCCACAATCTGGATCACAAGTTGGGGAAGCAAATTTGTACAAATACATATAATAAGAACTAAAACACAATTCATATTCGGGCCAGAGAAAAACTGTTGCAATTATATTTTTTCTGAAATAAAAAAAAATGCGTTTAAAAAATAATTTGTTAAGCAAAGAAATAAAATTAAATCTAAACTCAACTGAAATGATTATTGATTTCCTTTTAATTCAAAAGTAAGTAATAAATGATAAGGATAAATCTGGAATTCGAAATACATAGTGTTATGTTCATATTCTTGACTAACATCACTTAATAAGAAGAAAAGTTAAAGAATCCAAATACCGTCTATGCTTCTAATATCACCAAAGCTTGCTAAGGTTGCTTTTTGATAAAAATTACTTGATAGCCAGTGACTGAATTACAAATTCTGTTTTATAATCCTAATACAAGTCGCCTTAGCTCTTTACTCAGATCTAAGAATTTAAAATAATTGGCAAAACTAAAAAAAATAGACTTCTAGTCACAAAAACTACACCGATTTCGTTAATTTCTGTTTCATATAAAAGCAATTAACATATACGTCCTTAATAATTGTATATTCTACACCAACTACACCTTTGACAGAAATCGCAAAAATATGACTTCGATTTGCATTTTTTATGAGGGAAACGACGAGGAAAGATTCTGTCTGAACCATTGCACCGATTTCGCCAGTTTTTATTTCACATGTAAATTTATGACGCCTAGTTAAGTTAATAAGGGTCATCTCTCTTTCTACCTTAATTTCTCAATTATATTGCAAAATTATATTTAAAAAAAACGAACTTTTAACTCAAGAATTGAGCTGATTTGCCAATTTTCGTAGCCAGTTAATTTCGCCACTTTGCAAGCATATCTAACTAATCAGAAAGCTCTATCATTATTACGCAATCGTAATTTAAAATAATCCATTTTTTTATACGATGCATTTTAATAAAGTCAGTCTACATAATAGTGCTAATGGCGTTAATATAACACCAAAGACGACTAGTTTTAATCAGCTAAATTTAATCCTGCTAATGAATATTGAACAACATCTTATCACAGAAAAGAATTGTTTCAAATTACGTTTGCACAATTATGACAGAACATTCTGATGTTAGTACAATGCTACAGTGGCAAAATTAATTGGCGAAGAAAAATGGAGAAACTGATCCAACTGAGATTTTCATTACATGAAATATCTAATATAGTATCTGCAATAGGAAATGAATCTTTCATCCAGTTTTAATATTCTAAATCAGGAAAATATGAATGAATCTTGTGACATCCTATACAGTATTTTTCTGTATCTTCAGTTAACTGTACAGTAAAATAAAAGAAAAAAATGTTGAGCAAGGAGAAAAGGGACTATTTTACAACAATTCTGAATATTTTTTTGCAAAAAAATTATATAATTAAAAAAATGTAAACTATATCATTATACAAGAATGTATCATAGTTTGAAAAACCTTGAAATATATCTAAACTATAGAATATTATTAACTACAGAAATTTCATTTATTACTAACCACCTTTGGCCACACAATTGTTCACTAAGATTATAGAATGGAGAAAGAAATTCGTTCCGATGATAAATTATTATCTTAAAAAGTATATTTGCACAAAATCTGAAACCACTAATTGTCTAGTCTGTAACGCTCCAACACACATTATTTTCTGATATTATTAAGAAAGATAATTTAACATAATGGAAAAATACTTGATTTAAATGCTATCCATCATTTGAAGCTGCATTGGACTGGAGGAAATATTAATTGAATATTTAATTAATATTTTATGTATAACTTGATATTCATGATTATCTATACAAAGGAGGAATATGCATGATAAAGACGAGTCTCGTGGCATCATAGTGCCATTGAAAACCTATGTATTTGTGTAATCTATTGAAAACTACAAGCTGTCTTTTATGGTATAAATAAATTCATTTTTTGATTTTTTCATGCAAATCATGCAAATAATAAAATCTTCCTTCTTTAGCTTTCAATGATGTAAGGAAGAATCTCCATTAAATATTTCATATAATTATAAAAGTGATTTGAATATATATAATTTTCAATTAAAAGTTTGCTTAAATCTTCAAAAAGTCTTTCCAAGCTCCACATTCAAAGTATAACTATGGTGAATTTGGTAGCTCATTTTTTTTTAAATCTCTAGGTAATCTGTTTTGTAGAGCATTAAAACATATGTATTCTTCTTTATTACTTGTAAGTATTTTCCTTCATTATTAATAGAATACGGTATTAAAATTTAAAAGAAAGTCACATGAAAAAGAAGTTAGAAATTATTATCATAAATATGTAAATCAGATATGTTCAACATGTCAGCACATATTAAAAGAATGAAAAAGTTGCATGCTGTTAAGAAAATATATACAAAGTTTTTTTTTAAATAAAAACTTTGTCTTTATGTTTTAGGTCAAAACAAAACAAACAAAATATTTTCTTACTCAATAACTTTAACATCAATGGTAAAATTCCACTTTTCACAATCATGTTCAGGAATAACAGTGTGAAACTCATCAGTATCCACTGCCACTGAAGTAGAAATTGTAGAAGAAATTGTTGTTGGCACTGTATAAGAAACTGCAGTAGGTACTGTAGAAGAAATCGTAATATCAGTAAATAATTATAATAAGCAATGCAGAAGAAATTCAAATATTAATAATTAACTTCATTTTACAAATATTTATGTTATACTCAATATGATACTCAGTCTCATGTAATATATTGCCGATATAAATGCAAACCATCAAATGAGAAAAATTGCATTTTTCGATTCTGCCCTTTAGAGGCTTCATCAGAAAAGATGCTATAGTGACAATGTTTAGAATTAGAATTCTATTCAAACTAACGGAATAATAACTGCAATATATCAAAAACATAAAAGAGGAATACCTATAGATAGAACTTTTATTAAGTCTCTACAATTTTCAATTAAAGGAATGCAGCTTCTGTATAATAAGTAATTATTTTTACATAAAAATTATGCATACATATTGAAATCAAAACACCCCCATTGATTTTGTTGATTAGAAGTAATAAAAATTAAATTTTAAAAAATGCTTCACTGATTCTTACTGAAACATAAATTCTCAGAAGTCATTCACGACTCAAAAGTCCAATTAATATTTGTAGTTCACTTGTATGTGACAATTATTATCTTCTTTACAAATTCATCTCCTAATTTGGAATGAGAATTGTTTTTTATTTTTAACTAAGCCTAGCTTTAGATTTCTGGTAGTGACTGTAGCACTTAAATAAAAAGCGTAAAATGTGAAGGAAAAGTTCAACTTATTCAAAGATGTAGAAATGGAATAAAAAATAAAAACGGAGCAAAAAAGTTGAAAATTTCAATAAATAAAGTATCTGCTATTTTGAAAACGCTATGACTCAATTATTAAAAGTTTTGAAAGTGTTTAGTAGGAATAATAATAAAAATAAATCTGCCGAATTTGATAAAGTCGACGAAGAAATATTGAATTGTGTAAAATATAATAAGTAATAAGTTGTAGTAATAAAATAATAAAAATTTTATATTTCTGCATAAAAAAGGAAATATTTAACTAATAACTATTTCAAGACTGTTATTAATCTAAACATTTTTTCATAATGTGCATATTAAATAATTAAAAGCATGTATTTGCACAAAGATACTGAAATAAAAAATTAAATTTAAATAAATTTATTGACATATTGCTTAAGTAACATAATGATAATAAGCATTAAAAATTCTTTCATATGATATTAATCAATCAGTTGTGCAATTAACTAAAATGAAAACACAGAACCATAGAAAAAAAATTGTTAATGCCAGATTTTATAACTTTATAGTAAAGGTTTTAACATGCTGACCCACTAAGAGATTGAAAGAGTTATAATAAAAAATGGAATTTCAATCAGTAGTAATTGAATAGCATAATGACAAAAATTTATTACCTACGTATAAAAAAATAACAACTTATTGAAACAAAATTAAATCATAAGCAATACTTCAAATATTACATGTATAATAAATGAATATCAGCAATTAAAATTTTGAATACTTAAAATTAATATTTGATTTTTTGAATTAAGGTAAGCAACCTTATACACAATTTAATTGAAAAATGTGAGATAATGAGAAAGAGCCAAGTATAAGTTTTTATTTTATATTAAGATAATAAAAAACTACATTTTACTAAAAATAAATTAAAATAAGTCATCAAATGTGAAATATTTCTTCCAAAATTTACTATACATTGGATGAAAGCAACATCAATTAAATATTTTGGATGCAATGCTCCACATTGCTGACTTTTACTGAAAATAACCTAGAAAAGAAAATTTACAACAATTAGTTTTCAACAATTTTGACTTTGAATAAAACATTTTATCAAATAAAAAAAAGCATTAAATTGATCATAGAAAAATAATCTAAATATTTTATGAAATATTTGAAATTCTTTCTTCAACTCTATTAAATTTATTTTCAATCACTAAATGTCAAGAAGTCTAAGCTAGTGCCTTTAAAGTTAGATTTCCTCAAGTTGAAGAAGTTAAAAAACAAATTTAAGATCGCCATTATAAAACATCTAAAACATTTTTATTCATAAAACACAACAAATAAAAAAGATTTAAGCTTGATTATTCATATATATTTTGTTTCATTGTACAGCAGTTATTTTTAGCCATTAATAATACAATTTCCTTTATGCAACATTGGTTAAATTACTCGATTGTATAGAACAAAAATAAATCTTTATTTCATTTTTGATACACTGCTAGAAGGTTCCCTTAAATTCAGACACTAAAACCATTTAGTTTTAGTTTATTAATACAAAGATTTAACTCTTTGCATTAAAAAAAAAAAAAAACTCTCAAGCATCTTCTATGCAGGTATCATTTTGTCATAACTTGATTTCATTAATCATAAGAAGATTTTGACGATTCATTAATCATAATCATTCATAATCTTATGATTCATTAATCATAAGAAAAATAAGAAGAAATAAATGAATTTTTTGGAAAAAAAAATCAATCTATAAAACATTTTTTGAGTTACAAATAACTAAAGATATTTGTGTATTAATCGCATGCCACTGAGCAAACTTTTAACTTAATTGTATGACATATTAGCAAACTTTTAGTTTAACTGCATAATACTAGTGACTTTAAGGTTTAGGAGCATAGCATTGGTGAATATAATCAATAGAACATGACATCTTAGATTTGTGTGTAGGTGTGTGTGTGTGTGTGTGAGAGAGATAAATTGCTAGCAAGCAGTTGATGCCCAAACACTATTAGATCTCTTATATTCATATGAATAATTAAGCATTTAATTAATTTTTCAGCATAAAGAGTTAAAAAATGAAGAACTTTTTGATTTTAAGAAAATAAGTTTTCAACTTGTGCTTGCAATAATAAAATTTGTACTGATAAAGTAAATAAATTTCATGCAATATAATAAAATTGTTTAAATACAGAATTTCTAATGATTAATATCATAAAAAAGAAATTTTTTAAGTCATAAAAATATTTTTATTTCATCTGAAATGCAATATTAAGACTTTTTATGAAATATAATTAAAATATAAACATTTTACAAATGCATATTAATGAAATGAGAATGAATTTAATAACAGCATGTTATCATTCATCCCGGCAATACAGCTCAAAAGATAGCAACAATAAATATATTTAGAAATTTTTCTGGAAAATAATGATGAAATTTAGTTTATTGATATAGGTTTTGGAAATATTTCAATTCATGTTTATATATATATTATTTAATTTTTGCAATCGTATAATTTTAAAATAAACTTTAAAGTTTTACAAATTAATAAATTTGCAATGTTATGCATTTGCAAAAAATAAAGCCAGATTTTTCTAGAAAGGTATAATGAAAAGAAAGTAAAATTTTACTTACGTAGATGCAATATTTTTGACAAGGTGACAGAACCTCTCGGCTAATATTTAATCTGCCATCAGGCTGAAAAAATATATAATAAAAAGTTAATATAAAACTTTAAATACAAAAAAAAAAGTAATAAATAAAACAATGATTGCAGGGTTGAAATCTAATTTAGAGTAAACCTTCATTTCGCAAAGGATGCCAATCAAGATGGTTGACCAGATAAATAATATTGTAAAATAGTTATTGTCAATCATCTTAATTTTTGACTTTGACGACTTGGTACAGTTGGAGTCTTTGTCGAAGTGAAGGGGCACTCTAAACTAGATTTCATGTGCGGTGTCATTAAATCTACACCTTAGAAGGAAAAAAAAAAAAAAAACTGCTAGTAATTTATGAGATTATTTTAAGATCATGAAATCTGCTTAATTTAGCAGAGATCAACGTTCTTATATGAATAACAAAATTACCTCGCAAAAAAAAGCGGCTATGGTAAAATTTTAAGAATGCAATAATGACATTGTAACATTAAGCCTAATAGGAAATTTTAAAAACAAATGAAAAATTAACATTAGACAAATTTTTATTTTTTATATGTTGTTTTCTTAACTTTAATTTATGCCTTTGCGGTTTTGATTTTAATGATATTCATCATGTCATAGGCAGTAGCGGATTTCAGATTATGCAGCTGCCTAGGGCCACATTGCTGCAAGGTCAATAAAATAAAATATTAGCCTGGTTGCCAAATAAATTCGTAAAAAAAAAAAAAAGAATTCTATGAAATAAAAAATATAGGATTAATTCTGTAACCAAGAAAATGACATTGAAAATATTTTCATGCATTGTTTGACGTATTCCACACAAAGAACAAATCTTTGGAGCAAGTTCACTATCAATCATCCAAAAATTTCGTCTCTGAACATGTTTATCCGAAAAAACTATTTTTCAAAAGTGGTATCTACAAATTTTTCAATAAGGATTTTTGATATCAATTAACTGCGACTCTCTAATACTAAGAGATTATCGCCTTTTCTGCTAAAAATCCCAAATTGTCTGTTTCAATAATAAAATAGGATTAAATTAATAGTTTTCTCAGTGTAATTGGCCAGATTCCTATTTTTTTATTAAATGTTTAGATATTAAAATATTTCGATTGTTGTTGTCAAATATTTCGTTGGTTGTTGTCATGGTTAATCATACACGATACATTTCCAAATGAACTTGAATTGTCAGTGCTTTGGGAAACATGTTTTATCATCTTTGGGATCAATTCATTTTCTTTTTATGTAATAATTCCGCAATATATTTAATATATCGAGTACTTTTTGAACGAATTCGTTCATTTTATTGCTCAATTTCGTTTCCAGTGTTTAATATTTAGCACAATTAATTATTTATGAAGATCATACTCCCCCCCCCAAGCCTGTGCCAGTCTGATTAGCAGATGATAGAATGACATTGATTATGTTTCTGATGAATGCCAGTTTCATGAAAGATGTTCATCTATTGAACCGTGTAATATATCATAAGATTTATAAGGTGATGATACGAAAAATATTTATACAATGTTAGTGATGTGTGCAAAAGAAAAGTGTAGGAGGAGAGGAAAGAAAAAGTTCGTTCCAAAATTCGGGAAAAAAACTAGTTAAGTTTTTAGTGATAAGAGAACTTCCACAAATAGAATCAAAAATAATAAGTCAAATTTTATATCAGCTACAGCTACTGGTAAATCTGAAATAGATTTTTTAAAAAAAGTTTCTAAGTAGAATTTAAAGTGATATCTGAAATTAACAATGACATGACAATAAATCTAAAGTTTTTTAAAACTCATTTAGAGGTAAGTAAATTAAAAGCTGATAAATTCCTTGAAGAATCTAATATTAAACTAACTCATGCCGAAAGATCCTGGAACTTGGAGTCTGATGAACACTGAGGTTGTAGGTTAAATTATAAGGAGTATACCACAATATATATATTTTTTTTTTACCGATGGTTTTAGTGACTGGAAAAACGATTGGGAAATTGTAGAACATAAAAATAGCATTATATACAGAAACAATGAAAAGATTTTTATATTAAGAGATTATTCTTCAGGAAAATTTAATTCTACAATACTACAAATATAAATAAAAGAAGCCAAATATTCCAAATTTGATGAAAATTTTGGATTTTTGTAAATTTTTAAACATGGAAGACGACTAAATACGAGGAAAAAAAAGTGACTTGCTTGTCTGAACATATCAAAATGACTCAGATAAAATAGATTAATGAAGAATGCATTAATTTCAAACAGTTTGCATATGAAGAAAAAACAGCTTGCATATAAAAGAATGAAAAATTACTTAAGAAGTTCTTCAACCAGAAAAAACCAGAGGGAGTGGTCTCCCCAAAACTTTCTCGCATACTCTCTAATAAACTTGTCATTCAGAGAAAGCCTTGCACCTCTCTGGCGTACGTCTTGCATCTCTCTGTAATAATTACGAAATATTAACTTTTTGTGTGGACTCGGCATTTTTACAAAATCCATCATGTCATCCTTAGCGATTAATCACTGTTTAATAGTATCCGAAAATAGAATTTGTGCTTTTTTCTCAAATGACTGAAACAAAGATTTGACACAAAACAGTACTTGTAGTCACAAGACCACATACCTAATTCGATATATTTAAGTCATTGCGTTTTTGAATTATCGCATTTACATGTTTCTGAAAGTACAGACCGACAGACATTCAACCTGTTACTGGTTTTGATTCATAATTTGACAGGTGTCTACACTATGGATATTAAAACTGTGGGCCGAATCTTATCTAGATCTCTTCATTTTGTAGTAACCATGTTAACTTATATTCGAACAGCCAGACTTCTTCTGAACAGACTTTATTCAAAATTAGGAATGAAGACTGTATACCAATTTCATCCATCTAGCGCAAAGCTTTTTTTAGTTATCTTTGTCATAGACAGATAGACCGACGGAAATTTTCCCAAAGTGTGTTTTTCGAACTCAGGGAAGTTTAAAACGCGGAGATTCGTGAAAATTTCGAGTTCGAATTTTTTAGGATTATTATACTTTTTCTATACTACATATTCGAAAAAGTAAAAAGCAGGCTACACTTGAAAACCAAACTTGTTCAAAATCCTGAATTAATAATGTGATTGAATATTTTGCTGCTTTAAAGGAACATCAAGATGAATTGCAAGTCTAGAATTATTCCTTTATAATATTCCGGATCTTATTAATTAGTCATTTAAATGGTTATGTTCGCTTTCAATATTCAGGTCCTGGAAAATAATATTTTTTATTATAATATTGTTTGAAGATAATCGTTTTATCATTTATTTTAATAATTAGATGCTTTTATTTGTATGTATACTTCGGTCTCTTTTTGATTATATATATATATATATATATATATATATATACACACACACACACACACACACACACTGAAAATAAATGAATAAAACATTATTTTAAAAAAATTACAATGACAAAAAACAAATAAATTTAACAGTGAATTTAAAAAATATGGTGAAAAATGAAATTAAAATATTGTTTATTAAAGCGGGGGCCTTACAATGTGCAATGTCAAAAAGATTAATTTTATTTAGGAATCAGAAAAACATTAACAGAAACCTTTTCTATGAAGATAACTGTACAAGAAGGAACAGCATGCTAAATTTAATAATTTTATACATATAGTACTACATAATTTCTAAATAGAAAATTTTATACATATGCAAACTTTATGGTCTATTGTTGGGTTAGATATATTTATGTTTGCTACATAAACATGAAATTAAATAAGAAAAATTGATATAGATAAAATAAGATTCCAAGTAATCTCTATTCAGCAAAATATTAATAGCTTATTACTATTATTATTATTATTATATATATTTCACTAAAAATAAAATGATTACTTGCCAGAACTGCAGTTGTGCAAAGAAATACATTTAGAGTTTAAAATGTTACTTTAATTTTATTTTCTTTATATTATGATATTCAACTATTTGATAAGGATGAATTTTTATGAAGCCAGAGTTTTATACTAAATCATCACAAATGACTTTGAATTCTATTAAAAGATACCTGTCTCTTTTATAAAAAATTTTTTAATTAAAAGTTCTTTCCATTCTGCTTTAAAATAACTTTGACATTATAGAAGAAAAAAACAATATTTACCGGTAGTATTTTGCTGTATATTGGAGCTTCTTTAATACTGCAAACATCATTTGGATATGATTTGTAAACAGCAATGCTATTATTAAATGGACATTTTAACTCCTGAACAGTATTCAGACAGAAATAAATTAATTCATCATCAAAGTCATAAGTAGATTTGAACACACTGCCTCCAAGCCACTGACCATCAGTAATATCTAGAATATAAAAAAGAAATTTGATATACACATAAAAAATAGCAATAGTAATACAAATAATTTAGCATATGTTTGCAAATTATTAATACATGTGCATATGTTTATGCATGAATAATTTAAAAACAGTATATAAACTTTATTCACAATCTAGCACACAATAAGACAAAAAAAAAAAAAAAAAAAAAAGCATCTTACGCACTCAAGATCCAAATGAAAACGAATTCTAAAACTGGTTAAATTCACACAAACACAGGTTGTGTCAACACAAAAGTGATTATTCAAATGTTATCGAATTTCGATTAAAAGAATTTCTCATATCATAATTAAAACTATAATCATCATAGTTTAATCATATTTGCTTTGAATGAAGTTTACTCTGTGGGCTTCTCAAAGATGACAAAATAATAAAGAAAGATTATAATACATTCTTCATAGTTTAATTAACATTAAAAAAATAACAATCAAATTCATTATAGAAATAATTGAAATTAATTGTAAAATTATACTTCTTCTAGGTTATGTTATAAGCCAAGTCACACAAATATGCAAATGTATTCTATTGCACTTGAGTATTTTAAAGATTTTATATCCTAAACAACAGAAATTTTCCATTCACAACCCTATTCTGGTAGAGAAAAATTTTTTTACCTCAATGTTAATAAAAAAAAGATTGTTATAATTTCTAATTAAGAATATAAATAGAAAAAATGGATATGTTGATAAACACGAAACATAAAGAAATTCAAAGTATAATAGTTACTTCAAAGAAGATAATTTTTGTACTTATTTTTGCATATAAATATTAAAGAATTTTGAAGTACGTTTACAACTTTAGTTCTTTAGCACAATCTACAGTTTAAGAAATTTGCCTTCATCTTTTTTAATCTAATATATAAAAATGAATTTTTGTTTCTTCATACCCTATGTGTTGCTGTACCGTTCAACTGAATGCAATGAAATTTGGTTAATTTATAGCTAGCACTTGAGCGAAGGTTATAGGCATAGAACAGTTATCATATATAATATATAAAAATGAATTTTAGCTTGTTAGTACCTTATGAGCTGCTGGACCATTCCAGTGATTCCGATGAAATTTTACCAACTTATTACTTGCATTTGCACGAAGGTTACATTTTAAAATTGACAAAAGACAAACAATAAACTGCAAACGACACATGTTATTCAGAGTTAATTACATATATCAAACAAAATAAAATTATTATGATTGATGCCAATCAATGTGAGTGAAATGAAATTGAAAGTGAGTGAAATGAATTTAATGCAAACGTTAATTTTTTTTCTTCTTATCAATGAATAGCCATTTACACAGGATGTTGTCATTCAGAGTGCACAATATTTTGTTTGTGGCAAAATCGCACATATTATTCAGAGTTTATCTCACACATACATAATAGAATTATTATTGTGGATGACGATTAAGTTAAGTTATATATAATGGAAATTTTCCAGCGCAAACAGTAATTTTTCTATTTATTCAATAAATCGACAAACGATATATCAGTTAAACAAGCGCATAGCGTGTTGATTGCTTTTCGTTAAATAATTTGATTCCAAACATTCGTCAATTAATAGATCTACCATCACAGTACGTAGAAATAAGCCAATTCGTGCTTCTCAAACAAATGAGGAACGACAAGCAAGCAATAAAGCAGATCGTTTAAGAATTCTAAATTCACGTGCTTCAGAATCTCATGATCAACCTGCGGCTAGAATCAAAAGAGCAATATGTGGCAAGAACTTTATTTAACTATTCTTAATGGAGAGTTGATTGCAGAAGATGTGCTTATTCCCATTATTCCCGCCAACATACCTTTTGAATTTAAACGACTGCAGTTCCCCATTCGACTTGCGTTCTCGATGATTATTAATACAGCAGTAGGTCAATCACTTCAAGTATGTGGATTGAGCTAAGAAAATTCATGTTTTTCACATGGCCAGTTGTATACTGGATGCTTACGAGTCGGACAGCAACGCGCTGAGTACCAGCCAGTTATATTATAACAGTAGTAATCCACTGTCATTATTCATTTGAATATTTTTGACTTCAATAATTAAAAAAAAAAAACAGTCATCTAATATTAATAGCAAGAAAAGGTAATAATGGGCACAAAACAGTCACACTTCACAATATATCATTTTTTCGATATTTGTATTTATACATAATATTTATACAATAGAGCATCTAAAATTATTTTTTAGATAAAAACAAAACTATAACCCTGGAGTGACAATGCCAACTATGTATTCCTTTATTGGAAACCATTAATTTGACCCTATTCTAAAATTACTCCATTTAGTTGTTGAATTTAATCAAACAAGGATTATTTACATTTATTGCAATGCAATAAAGTACAATGAAATCAATTAGTTAAATGCAATGCAAATCAATTTAAAAATGTTATAAAAGAATGACATTTTAAATTATAAAACTGCAGATAAGGCACAAACAAAATAAAATATGTATTTTAAAAATAAAAGCAAATATATAATATATATTTAAAACAAAATCTAATATTATTATTTTAAATGTAAGTTTACAATAATTAAATATTAGAGTTTTATTAGGGACAAAATAAAATTCAAAAATATTACAAATTAAATAAATTATCAAGGCTTCAAAATTTATTCAAAAAAAAAAAAGACCAAAAATTTTCTTTAAAAAGCAGTTTTCAAAAAGATCTAACTTAAGTGAAAAGGGCAGTGAAGATGAATTATGCAAATGTCTATAAAAGATAATTTATTAAAAAGATAGCATTTAAACCAATTGAAAAAAAAAGTTAAGAATAAAATTATCATCAGAATTTAACTTTTATCATAATCAGCTACTAAATTACAAAGGTCTATCTCTCTTTTTTTTAACATTTTCTTTGATGAGAGAATTAAAACTATTTATAATGTGCATTACATCATTTTCCTAAAAAAATATAATCAGAAAAAGTATATAATTCTAAACAAAATGATAGCAAAGATTCAAAGATCACAGATAATGGAGATAAGAAATCAAACTGACTGATTCCTCTTATATAATGTTAGATAGAATAAAGCAGCCAAAATGATTAGACATCTCCTACTACTACCACCAACAAACATGGTATCAATTTGATTCATATAGCATTTTGAAAACTATCAACTGAACTAGAGATATCTAATAACAAACATCTAGTTCTATTCTTAGTCTCTAGATAGCATGGTTAGAAGATGGAAACATCTTGAATTCAGTCTTGTGTAATATCGCATTATTGTGTAGTTCAACAATAATTCTTCCCTTTTATTAAAAAAAAAAAAAAAAAAAAAAAAAAAAAAAAATTTGGAAAAAAAAAAAAAAAAAGTTTAAAAAAAAGAACTTCAAAAAAAAAAGCAGAAAAAAAAAAATGTTCTCTTATGTCCCTTTTCATAAGGTTTTATTAAAATGAGGAATTCATTAAAAAAATTAACAAAACGTACTATTTAATGAGTATTTCATGGCTTGAATTGAAATTACTTCATCAGTTTCACGATGGACAGAGAGGAAAAGTCTCAAATAGTTTCTCTGTAGCATCCGTATTCGAAAGCAAGGAAGTAAGATGTCCTAGAGATGAATTATTAAGGCATAATTAGTAAAAAATCAAACAAATTCTTAATAGAAAAAAAAATCAATCAGACCAATCATGTTACAATCTTTAATAAAATATTTCATGTTTATACAATATTATCTATCAACAATATTTTGAGAAACATGCAAAAATATCTTTACTCAAGATTGATAGGGATGCTAAGATTTGTGGTAATTTAGTGAAACAAATTTTGAGTTCAGAATAATAATATAGGTAAATACATTCCTTTTTTGTGGTCAGTTTGTATTCTGGATTTGAATTTGCCTTCTATCATGAATTTATCTTTTGTCTATGGTTCAAGACATTATGCCTATAATCTATCTTAATATAATATAAGATTTTCAATATTCTTTACAATTCATTTCCTTTATTTTTTATTTTTATGTTCCTTTGATTTTGCATTGTAATGCATTTTCAATAGACATAAAAGGAAAATAGAATTTTCTCAATTATTTGATATAGAAATTGTATTCATTGATTTAACAATTTATTTTGACATGTATTATTTGATTCATATATTTGTCTCCACATGACTCTAGTAATATTATTTAAAGTAATTTGGCATCCCTCCCATCCCCTTCTTGGATCCCTAGATTCTGCAGAAAGAATCAATATTTTTCTAAAAATATAAAGAGTGCTAAGTTATCTACTTGTATTAGCACAAATTTAAAATGAATTTTTATGGTTTATGTACAACTAATGAAATTTAATGAATTAGTGATTCTGTTGTGAGACAATTGATATCATTAAACAAACACCTATTGTGAGTGCATACTTTCATTTATGTGCAATTGATATTTATGCCCCCCCCCGAATTATTATGATTCTACTAAAAGAATTATTGCCTCTATAGCAATATAAAGAATGTTATGTATATATGTGTAGCACTTTTATTACTTTGCTACTGTATGTTGTGTGTTATTGCATTGAATAAAAAATAATTAATATTCGATTAAATAGATATTTGTTTAGATTAATTCCTTGTAAAATAAAATATAATTTGATGCATAATCATAAGTGTAAACCATCTTGCAATTTTCAAACAATGTTTTATGAATTGATTTGACTTCATATACTTTTTTTTTTTTCTTTTCAATTCAGTAAAGGGGTCTCTTTTCTCTCTCTCTCTCTCTCTTTTTTTTTTAGTGAGTCGATATAAGATTCAAAATCAAATTAAACTGTCTTAAATTATGAAAAAAAAAAAATACAAGCTTTTAAATTAGATACATGAAAAGTCATTCAAAAAATATAAATTCTTGAAAAATATACAAAGGGGCATTTACAAAAGTAGTTAAAATATTATGATAAAGATGAATTGTTACAATTTATTATGTTGTTATTCAAGAGTTTCATGGATTTCATAAAAATGAATAGAAAATAAAAAAAGAAAATTTTAAAAAGTTTTTGTAGAAATTAAAAAATAAATAATTCATAACTTACCTTTGAAGATGTAAAAAAGAATAATGGTATTGAAAATTGATAACATGTATGGTCTTCTTCAAATGAAAATTTTACAAATAAAGACTGATTTCCTAAAATATTAAAATAATTTGAAAATTAAAAATAATGAACTATTTTAATTTTTAAAAAATATCTACTAAAATATTTTAAATAAAAAGGGATAAATTTTTTACATAACTGAAGAGTAAAGAAATAATGCAAATAATAGCATATATTTTAATTTCATAACTGGGAAAATGAAATAAATGGAAATTTTGGAAAAATTTTATAAATATAAAATTTTGTCAAAATTCAGAATTAACTGCCATTTAATCCCAGTTAATCTGTAGTCACTTACTCCCGATCATTCTATTGTATTTTTCAGATAAAAATATATTTGAAAACTTGATGCAATAATTAAATTTCTCACTTGTTACATTGGTAGATATAAAAATTGCACAAAATTTTGCTTTATCTGAATATGTAATAACAACTTCATTCCTACATAAATATAATATCTATTAACGTAATAAACTGAATTTTGTGGGGGAGGGGATATAAAATTGTGAAAATAAATTTATAAACATTGAAAATGAATGGATAATGAAACTGAATTCAACATAATATTAAATTAATGTTATTTGAAATAACTAAATTGACATAGTAATTAAAAATAAATTTTTTCAAAAGACAGCAAACTTTGAAAGTAAATACAATAATTATTGCATTAATTTTTAAGTAAATAATTAATAAATTTTACATTAAGTTGAAAACTATTTCTTACTAAAGCTTTAAATAAGAATATTACTATGCTGTAGTAAGACATAGTAAATAAATTTTCAACATGAAACATTTTCCTTTTACTAAAAGTGATTAATTAAAGAATGCCTTATATTTATGCCAGCACAAATGTCATGTTTCTAGGATCAACTCCAACAACTAGATGCATAATATTTCAAAATGACTTCTAAAGCAAACAGATATAAGCACAATTATTTCTTTGAATTTATATTCATCAGAAGCAGAAACTGTCTTTTTTTTCTATTTTTGTTTATTTTGACATTCTTTTCTAATATAGCAAAAAAAGGTTAATTAAAATGAAATAATTTTTACAATCATATAGAATGAATAAAGAGATTGAGAAAATGATATACTATTAAACAAATCATATATAAGAATTGCTCAACACTGTATTTATAATTTTTTTAGCATTTAAAATGCTATCAAAATTTACAAAGAAAATAAATTAACTTTTTTATGATGATGATTTTTTAGGATTAAAATCTAAAAGCTATCTTTATTTTAAATTAAAAAAATATTGAAAATTTCCTCCAAAACTGAAAAAAAAAATTGTCAATAAAATCTTATTATTATTCACAGTCTAAATATTAAAATATAGGGTTCAAAGGAAATAGATGAAGTATTAACATCATCCATTAAATGATATTTAAAATTGTATAAAATTTTTAAATTATATGAATCTTTAAAATATATAAACTCAATAAAATCTAAATCTTACCTTGTTTAATTAAATCATCATATGAAGTCAATTTTACTTGGATCCAATAATCATTCTTTTTCTGCTTAATGCGGATGTCTTTCAGATGAATGTGAATTTTGCTGACTTTATTAGCAGTACATGATAAATTATCTGGAGAAACAATTACAGACAGATGTTTTAAAGGTAGATAATATGATTAAACAAGAAATGCATTTTCTATCAATTTTTCTTAGAAAAATATTACATAGTTTAAATGTTCAAAAATCATCTAAAAACATATGAATACTAACAATATTTTTATTTTGAGAGTACATTTATTTTCCAAGAGTAATTGCATTTACACTTAGTTACTAAATATCATTGCTTCATTACAATTTCTCATAAAGTCAAATATACGATATTTTAATACTAAATTATCAACAGTTATAATGTACACAACACCAATTTAGTTTTTTAAAAAAACAAAGATCATTTAATTACATTTATTGAATTTGAGAAACATTTTGACTGTTGTCACGTTAAAAAAGAATATTAGAGGTATGTGTTAAAAACAAAAATATACAAAATCATTGTATATAGCATATATCATTGATATAATATTTTTACATATATTTTAAAATAAAAAACAGTACCTAAAACAGGACAAGAGGTTTTTTTAATACACTTCAGAGCTGCAAATCTTATCACCTGGCAAAAAAAAAAAAAATTAAATTAAGAGGTAAAAGAAATACATATAAAATTAATATAATTATAATGAATAACAAGATAAAATTTCATTACATTTAAAATCCATTATAATATATATTTTGACGTATTTAATAATCATTTAAAAGTATTAATTTAATTAAGGAAGGAAAAATTAATTTAGGAATAAAGAGTTAAACAGATGAGGGATGTAAGTTAATTACGAACTGTAAAATAATTTCAAACAGTCAGGAACTATTTCCTACCGGAACTGAGATACTGTCATTCATACAGCGCAGAGATAAATCACAGTGATTTTCTCCGATTGTATTTGAACCAGTTTTCATAATTAAGGCAGCAATTGATGAAACAAAGCATATTAACAACATATTGTGGAGTTCCGAAAGACATAATTATATTTTCTCGCCATGCACTTTTCAATTAAAAAAAGAAAGAAAGAAGGAAACGATGATCAACTATATATTGCACTCATTGAACAACATCAACTGTTGTTGACACTCATGACGAATATTTGCGATAAAGTTTATTTACTAAATGAATGATTGATTGCTTGAAGATTTAGACTGAAACTATATATTTTTTTTTCCTGATAAGATCAACATGTTTACAAATAAAAATAACAACAAAGGAATCAATTGAGCACTGTTGCGAATTTTGTTCATGTTTCAAAGTCTTCTTTTGAACAAAATTTGTCCGAAATTTCTTCGACACGTGTTCTATGTAAATATCAGAATGCGCGCGTTTCGAGAAAACAAAATACTGCCCGTCCATTGGCTAAAGCAAGGTTTCCAAAACTGTGAGTGGCGACGCGAAGAACGAACAGAAAACTATTACGGAAGTTTTGAGCTCACTCAACATTTGAAACAATAATAGTTTGAAAAAAATCACAAAACATTTCATTAAATATTTCTACATAATTACTTTTTATGGAATTCGCTTTAATTATTTAAGCATTCGTAACATAGCATATCTTCAAAAACGACGTTAGCAGGAAGACAATTGCCCCCTGTCGGCTACCGCTTCTCCTTCCCTCCGTCGGTGAGAGTGAGAGTTTCGTCGGCAAAGCTCTTCACCACTTTAGTATGGATGTGGAGAGGTGCACATTCTCGAATATATTAATTTAAAAACCACCTTAAAGTTAATATGTTGTAAACAATTGAAATATCCATGTAACGGTTTAAGTAGCTTGACTATATTTAGCAAAATAATCGATAGGTTGGCAGGTCAATAAGATGTCGCATTTTATGGACAATTTTGGATCAGCCAGACTAACGCAATGAAATGGATGTAGAAGCAGTTAAATCCGCAATTTTATTGTTAGGCTTTTGAATGAAATAACGTTGCTGACAATTTGTGGGCGGCTGACTATAAATTAAATGCGATGGAAGTCCAGATTTTTAGACTTCTGATCCAAATATCGTTCATAATTTTATTATGTTTTGCAATATAACCAATATGGTGAAAGTTGAGATATCGCATTTGTTTTTGATCGGTCGACTAAGAACTCAATGCGATGGATGCCGACGATGTTAAGTCCGCAGATTTTTATACATCTGATTTAAATATCGTTTATTCAGTTTATAATGTGCGCTGTATTTAGCAGAATAATCAATAAACTAACAAGTGAATAAGACGTCTCGTTTTTACCGACTAATCTTTGTCTTTGGGCTTAGATTATCATAGATTAGGAGAAAAAATGGTTTTCATCGAGTATTTCGATTACCTGCAAGTGGAGTTATTAGGAAAATATACTTCTATATTATACATGAATAGGATGATAGAATTGTTTTCCCGAATTCAGAATTCAATGAATAATACTTCTAAAATTAATTGTAATTTTTTCAACTAATTGTTGCTTTTTCGGTAACGAACTGATAAATTTATATTATTTATTTCACTGCGAGAATTCTCCGACTAAAATCTATTTAATGGTTAGATTAAATTTAGTAAAACACTTTTTTTTTTGGACACTTATGCAATATGCATGCTAACACGAGTTATTTTGCTGTAGCAAAATTATTTTAATTCATTATAAATTACTGGAAAAAGTAAATTCTTTAAATCTGAATTAGGTTTATTTAAAATTAAAATATCTGTTTTTTACAATCTAATTTACAGGCTGCGATTATTATACTAAAGAATATTACCGACTTCATTTGACGACAAAAAAATAAAAATATGTGGTATGGTACCTTTTCAGCTTTACTGAAAGAGCTTATCCATGTACACACTAAATTTATTAATAAATTACTGCCTAAAATTTTCAGATTTTGCATTTAGTATTGCAACTATGTTATCGGGAAATGCATTTAAAAAAATTGTCTTTTTTTTTTCCAATGACTCTTTGCGACAAAATCTATAATTTCAGATGATTTTTAATAAACTTTGGATGAAAATGTCTTAATAAAATGATGATTAAAATAGTTATTCATAGAATATTCATATATAACAACATTAACTCCTTCAACTACTAGTTTATTTAACTTCTTAATTAGATGGCATATCTTATTTCGGACAATTATTATTATTTTAATCCCTACAATAATATAAAGACAATTGAGGTAATGATACGATTTCTAGTCATTTTTTTGCATTTTAAATTATTTAATATTTTCTTCTAATTGCAGATTAAATAGTAATTCAATGCGCGATTCGGCCTCATCATTGTATGCGAAGGGGTTAAGAAAAACGGATGCATTCAGTTTTCAAACTGAAAAAAAAAACAACAGTTCTTTGTCAGACAGAAGCACAGTTCAGCTGAATCGCTTTGAGATAAACTGCTGAAATTTGTTCAATCAAATTTTCAGATCTTTGTCAGATTTTGAATAAAATCTAAGAGGATGTCCGTCTGTAAGTTAACACGACAGTCATAAAACGAAGGGAGCTAAATCGGTACACAAATTCAACATCTCTAGTATAAATTCCTGTCAAATTTTGATCTAAATCCAACCACGAATCGACTGTCTATCGATCTGTACTTTCAGAAACATGCAGATTCGATAATTTGAAAACACAGCGACTTGTATATTATAATAAATTAATATATCAAATTTTCTATGTGATTACAAATGCAATTTTGTTTCAATTGTTTCGATACCATTAACACATTCCAGAGATTAACTGAACTTACTCTTTACTATTTAAATTTAACTGCAATTAAATCTGATCTTGCAATAGTAGATTTGCTTCATATTAAAATTAACGACCTTTTAAATTATCAATAAAAAGGATTTGTAGCTGTTTTGTTAAATTTATAAGCCTTCTCCTAAATTAAGAATCTTGGCTAAAAAATGTAAAAATTTTATAAGGAAATTTGACAGAAAACAATCCTTTCAATGGAGAAAAATATTTGATATGCTTTGCAAGAGTAGTTGGAAGCAGAAAATGTTTACATGATACAATAGTAAATAACAACGAGTCTCTAAGTAATGTTCGTGTATGTAATGGGGAATAAAAGAACACAAACAAAGAACGCGCTCGCATCGAAACCACACAGCAGTCGCATGCCGGCTCATAAAAACGACGTCCGGATGCGAGAGATGTGGGGTCACGGGAGCCTTTGAGTGGCCGCCAAAATGTCTCCTTTTTCTTTTGCAGGAGAATAGCGAAATGCTGTTTTCTTTCAAAATTTAAATACAATGAAAATCAATCTGATTTTTATAACAAAGAAAAAAATACAAACACTTTAAAAAGAGTAGGGAATATTCTATGAGGTTCAAGTGTGGCGAATAAAATTCAGATAATTTCATAAAAAGATCAAATTCTTCACAAAGCGTCCACAACAGAAGTCGAGAAAAAACACCGAGTTTGTTCATTGAAGAGTAATAAACGAAGCAATTAGTCCCTTCAAATTTCTGTGAAAATTCTCTATTACAGCAAAGGCCAGGTCAGGCCAGTCCATAGCAGAATGTCAATTTTCCTTCCTTATGCATATGTTTTATCAAGCGATAGAGGGATATTGCATACGTATCGCAGAAGCCAGTATTCATATCTGTGCGGTAGCATGCTGGGAGAAAAGCATGCGGCTCGCGGCATATGTAAAAGAAAAAATAATATTAATAACACTGCAATGCACAAAAGTAAAATAATATCATGAAAAAAATAATAAAAAGCAGCAATGAATTTGCTTTAGATAGTTTCAAGTCTACAGTAGTATGTTCCGTTTGATTCGGATGCAACAATTTGCAGTTTTTGCGAAAGGTAATCGTTATTAATTATTACCTTTATTACCTTCTCGTATACGAAGTAGAAAGAAAGTATTGCAATTATCAAACAAATTCGAACTCGAGAGTTAGAGAATTTCCAGGTTCAGTCCTTTTCGGACTCGAAACACACATTTTTGGCATTATTCCTATATGTCTGCCCGTCTATTTCAAAAATAATTAAAAAATGCTTTGAGCTAGACGGATGAAATTTGGTATATTGGCTATACTCCAAATTTTCAGATTTTTATCAAATTTTGAGTTAAATTCTTTCGGAGGAAGTTGTCTGTCCGGCTGTTCGAATATAAGTTAACACGATAAATACAAAAGGAAGACAGCTAGATCGATGTAATTCGGGGCATATATTTCACTATATTGTAGACACGCATCAAATTTTAAAATCAATCAAATAAGGGACCGACCGTCTGCCGCTGTGTAATGCAATATTTCAGAAGTATGTAAACAAGATTACTCAAAGTTTCAATGCCTTAAAAATAGTCACAAAACCACATATCAAATTTAATATAAGAGCAGCTCTGCGTCAAATTTCCGTTTCAGTTGCTTGGGTATAATTTCTTTAAAGCATAAATTCGATTTTCGGATACTATTCACCATTTGCCAGGGATCAATCGCCAAAAGACGCGCCAAGGTTCACACGACTGATTCAGTAATAACGCTAAAGTCAAGCCAGAGGTTAACATTTCATAACGTTTGCATGCCAATGCCATGCAAGGCATTCTTTGAGATAGCACCTTTATTAGAAAGTATGCGAGAAAAATTTGTGGTGACCACTCCCGCTGGCCTTTATGCAGTGTCAGTTCCTCGTTATGATCAGGATTGGGCAAGTGCATTTCTTACATTATCTATAAACTATTAGTAAAAAGATATTCATTTAAGGAATAGATGTAATAGCTAAGCATCACGAATCAGAATTTCATTAACAGTAGCAGGTGTAGTCAAAACGTAAATTTCTTCTAGACAATTATATCACAAGTTAGAAATCGATACACCCTGGATAGAGCTACACTTTGCTTTCAATAAAATACGTGTGTTCCCTGTCTCATCTCGCCTTGAAAATTGAGGAAAAAATGAAAAATCAGCGATAAAAAAAAATTTGAATTTCATTGAAAGACAGGGGTGGATTCAGTTATTTGCTAATCCTAGGCATTACACATTACTTGGTCCCTCCTTTAATGAACTGATCAATTTGATTTCATATTTCACCAGGTATTTAAATTAAACAGCTTGTTAATGATTTATTTCAGTTTATTTTATATTATTTCTACAATTCTGCGAAAAGTTGTACGCATTTACTAATTTATAAGCAATGTTTGGTGACCAGCTGGTTCATCGGACATATTGATTGCGCTCAATTTTAATGTTATCCTTTACAAAAAAAATCCTGATCATGATTTTTCCATTAATTTTTTTTAATCAGTTAAATGCCATGTAACCCCAAAACGAATAACAGC
>JAPMOR010120084.1:0-13022 GCA_026543865.1 Argiope aurantia
TTTTTGTCTGTTTGCAAATCAACTAATTTCATTGCAAATCAAGTTTCATAATAGGAATGCAATGTTTGCATCAATAATGACGAATAACATAATATATAATTTTAATTACGGTGTCTAATTTACTACATTTTTGTTGTGTTCTTAGTTTTTAAGTATGAAAGGGTATTTAGTATATTTTTAAAAATTTTTGAAGAATCTAGTTTAATGAATATTGGTTTATGGAAAATAACTTTTTTTTAAAAAACTTCTCTTAGAGACAGAGCAACTGAAACTGAAATTTAACTTGCCGAAATGCCAATATTTTTCTGAATCTTAGCAAAAATATTTAAATAAATAAATTAATATTTATTTATTGAACGTGATTATATTTCCTCGAATATTTATAGAATTCAATTTTAATTTTAATACAATATTTAAATGAAAGTTGCAGCATATTCTGAAAATCTTTATATAATTTGGTTAAAAATTCAACATTTTATATAAAAAAATTTGCTGGCAAATTTTTAAAAAATTCTCCTCTCTTCTTGCTTAAAAATTAGGGATTTTCTTTTTAAAAAATATTTTATGTTTCTCGAATATACTTGGTATTTTTAGGAAATTACATACAAGTATTGCTCACAGTAAATAAAACAGTTGTTGAAAACTTGAAATTACTATTTGTATTCAGAGAAACTGAGAATAAGGCTCAATATTTTCTTTTTCATTAATTTCTGGTGATTGCCCTAAATGCCTCCATGAAACGAATCTCTAATGCAAAACAAGAATTAAGGCATCTTCTTTATACGGTTGAAATTTAAAGATCAGCTTTTACTGATAAATTCTGAACAAATGTGTAAATATGACAATGTCCAACTATTTTTGATCACATAATACACTTTGTTTACGACTGAGACCAATTTCCGTTTCCCTGTCCAACTATAAAAATAACATATGTACGGTCAATTTTGTAAATATTTATAAAATTAACTTATTTTTAAGTCAAATTTTATACCCTGGAATCATAATGCTGTCGGTAAAAAAATAATCGGGATCCAGGTTGTATTTTTATCTACTTCACTTCATGGTAATAAATGCACATCATTAAGCTTCTAAACTGCGTCATAAGATAGTAAAATGAACGAGGACCCCGATACTCATTATAGCAACTTTATGGGTTTTTCATGGAAATCTCAGATAATAAGTCGAGCGATAAATTTAAGCATTCTCTACGGTAGCCTCAGGAACAAGATCAGAAAAATTTGCAAAAAAGTTAATGTTCTATCTTATTATTAAAAGTTCAGTTTAACACAAAATCTACTTAAAATAATTGTTATCCGAATTTAAAACATAGTATCTTTCCTGTCTTGATTTTAATGGTGTATTTATAGTTAACTATAGGCTTCTTTTTAGATAAGTGTATTCAAATTTTATGGAAGCATGGGATTTATAAATAAAAGACTTTTTTTGTTAATAATGCTAAAATTTTGCGCTTTTAACAAATATATTAGTTAACAACATTAGATAAGAAAGGTTGTAGGCTGAAATGTTCATTTTGAGCGAAAAAACCCTTTAAAGTATGACATAAGGAAGTCATTAATTAGATTTACAAAGTTTTTTAATGATATCTCTCTGTGTATATTTGTTCTTATTGGAAAAAAATCTAAAATCCATCCGGTGATTGTAAGGTGAAAAATCCAATAAATTCAGTGATAGATAATGATGCTTTATTTTAAACGAAAACGCGAAATACAAAACACAGACGAAGAGTAAACAAGAAAATTCTTCCAGCAAATCAAGACTAAAAATATGAAATGACGAGCGAGACTTAAATACTTTTTCTTTGCTCCTCTGCCATGACTAATGATTGACTCTGTTTCGCGGATTTTTGAAGTATCAATGGCAAGACAAAGAATAAATGTAGGAACTCGAGTCCTCATAGAGCTGTAACCAAGATTCTCGAATATTCTGGGTCCTTCTTTTCTGTTGTTAAATGGTCTCCAAACCGAGGGTCAGTGACTCGACATCAATTCAGTAGTCATTATTATATCCGTAATGATTATATTATACCTATTATTATATTTGTAATCTTTGGTATTATATTTGTCAGCGAAAGAAATAACTCAGCATTAAATATGTTATGTTGTCTTAAAAACAAAATTAGCGACAAAAAAAAAGGCTTTGTTAAAATTTAGTTAATTACAATAACTTTTTTATTCTTGATTATAATTTAAATAATTATCTCTCAGTTATTGAATGCTAAAAGCAACCAGAGTGTACTACTCAAGTTATACGTGCAATTTAATTATATCTCTTTCAGTTTTTCATTTGAAAGAATATAGACATTTAAAATTTTATTTTATTTACTTACGAATACTTGTGCATTTCTTAAAAAAGAAAAAAAAACCCATACCTGAAAATTATTCTAATTTTTTTGGCCAGGTCTTAAAAAAAACTCATGGGTTTCTCCTACATAATTCTCTATTCGTAAAAGTTTTTTAAAAATTTGTTTGCATTGTTAAGGGGACGGTGGACTCTATTAGATACTTTTGTGAATTATTCACTTAGGTGTATTGAAATTTTGTATGCCAAAAATAGAAATACGCCAAATTTTTTAAAAAAACATTTTAAAACGAAATACGTTATTTTTAAAAAAATTAAAATATACATAATTTTTTTTAAAAAAATTAAAATATTCCAGGTGATTTAATTTTTAATTTCTTTCTATTATTTTTCTTATTACTCAATGTAAATTTAATTGGAACAAAACAGTGTATGATTTTGTAATTCCCACTAAATGCGAATTTTTTTAGAAATATTTTTATGCATTTACGGAATTTTCATAGGAATTTTATGTTTCGCTGAACTAAAATTGACTTTTAACTATCTTAAAAAAACTCTAAATATAAAATTCATGCCCCATTTTTTATAATGTTTGACAGAAATCTCTATTATTAATTTCATTTAATTTCTTCAAAAATTAAGACATCTGGAACATTTCAAATATTTTTAAATCTAATTACAATATCGTTTTGAGAAAAATCATTAAGATGTACTTTTTTTCCTCTTAACCTTTCAAATATTTATTTTATTGAACAATACATTTTATAACACTATTTTAGTAACACTATAAACATATATTTTGATGATGAAACGATAAAAACAAAATTGCACGTTTTCGTCCATTTTTGCTTATTTTAAAATCCACTGTCCCCTTAATTCGAAATCTACCGTAAAATCAAAGTTTCGGTATCTTTAATGTTAAAAGATTATCTGTTTATCCTCAAGATGTATAACTAAATATATAAGGACGAGAAACGCTACATCAGATGATGACAATTATATTAAATTGACTATTTAAGAATATTCTGAATCGAAGGGTGGAATAATATTACACGGAAAATGTTTCAAATACAATAGATGTATGAGTTTTGTACAGTAAAAGAGCCTATTTCTTAGAAATATGCCCTAAGTTAATGAGTGACATTTTTTCATTACATGTTGTTGACAACTTTATTTTTTCAACATGCCATTTTCCGTTTCACAGCCTAAAATAGGATGGCATCTGGATAAATTTAACCGAGGACAATATCAGTTAATTTGTGATTAATGTGGATTTTTTCCTTTCCATCCTGAAGATAATTGTGTTGAAACATGACGAGTCTATTTCACCGAACCGTTTGCTAACAAACCTCCATATACAACTGTATTCAGGAGTAAGAGATGTAAATATGTAAAACTAAATATGTAATTATGCATTAATATTTTTAATTTTGTGTTAAACTTTAATAGGCTGTTAAAAAAAATCCAAAATTCTCATTCGATTTCCTGTTTCTTCTGTATGCATCGTATATCAGAAATTAATCTCCAAATATCGAACATTAAGTGCTTCTTTCGTAACAATTTTTCTCAAATGGGAAGCGATAATAATATACAAATACATTTATTAAGGAGTATATGAGACAGTTTCGCGGCGATCATTTTCTCTGATTCAGTACTTACAGTTAATCATTCATAATTCTAGAAATGTTTTTTGGACTTTGGAAGATCAAAAATGAGGGAATGCATCAATTTAAATTTTTGGCGAGTAAATTTTGGCGAGTTTTTCCTTTTTAAAGTAAAAAGGAAGAAATTATTTTTTCCCGTTTGTATTCCGTATTTAAGGGATATCTGAGACTTTTAATATCTGTTTATGGTATATCTAGATTTTTATTCACTATTAGTTCCCCTTAGCAAACATTTGTGTCTCAAGGAATATTGGTTATGTTTAATTTCAATTAAATCTATAATGCTCAATTCAATTAAATCTATTAGGCTCATGGTTATTTAAAAAAAATAAAATTTGTATAAAATTGTGACAGGCATTAAAGCCATATTAATTTAATAACTTTCGAATTGCTCTATTCATTGTGTATCTTATTAATGGAATCGAGTTCCATGCCATCATAGTGTTATTAAAATTTTAAATATCTGTTTGATGTATGGCAAACTTCAAATTGTCCTTTGTGGTAATGTCATACTCAGAATCTGTCCTTCTTTAGGTTTCAATGATGAAAAAAAAAATGCAGGAATATCAAATATTTGATAGATATTGTAAATGATTTGAATTTCATTGCAAAAATTTCTACCTTTTATAATCATGCAAAAAGTATTTTCGAAAAATCATGCAAAAAGTACTTTCTAATGTGGAAATTCAGGAAAGAATTCTCACGGCAATTGAATTCTTATTATTTTAAAAAAAGTTTTTAAGTTTTAAATTGATGTTATAGCTAGATTTCTACAACATTTTTTGCAAATAACAAAATTTTTCAAAAAAAGAGAGATTCAATGGTTGTCCCAAAATTTTCTCAAGATTTGAATTTTCCACCATTCGTGCTATAAAATGTAGGCAACTCTATTAAAAAAACCATTTGACAGCCGGTAGTTTAGAGTTAGTAAAAATGGAGTGTTACAGGATAGATTTACGTGTTAGCGCAAGATTTGAATGAAATAAAACACAGTTTCTTTTTCTTTAAATTGTTATATTTTTATCGAATCATAAAGTACATAGGATAGGGTTATGTATTCAATAACACATACGGCAAGTGATCTAAACGGCTTTGCTGGAATTCTTTTGTCGAAATTTTTATTGACCGTTTTGCATAAATGTGGCTGAATTTCGTTGATGCAGCATTCAATTTCTTCCCTCATTCCACGCGTGCTTGTGGACTTTTCACTTCAAATAACCCATAAAAAGAAATCCAGTGGAGTTAAAGCGAACGAATGAGGCGGCCAATTCTCAAATTTTCAAACTGTGGCCTTCAGACTTTCATTATTCTTGTAATATTGTTCAACAATGAAAACATGTTGTTCTATCGTGTAATGTTCCATTTTTACAAACAGTAAACTATCAGCTGTCAAATGGGTATCTTTATTAGGGTTGGTGGCAAATAAATGATTTGCGTTACCTCTGGGACACTCTTCATAATAAAAAGAAAAAAATTGATAATTCTAAACTAAAGGGTCATTCCTGTAAAGGGCTACTATGCAGATAGACACGTATACTTTTAGTAGATATAAAGATACGAAATATTTCAAATACTTTCAAATGGAAAGGCAATCGCAAAATGTTAAACCTTTCATTCACATTACTCAAATGAGTACGGATGGAGACATTCATTAATTTAGTCGATCAAAAACATAAATTTGAAATCGCTTCGCATCTTTTTATGGCATGGAGTTCTTATCAATCTTGAAACTTTTTAAATGATACTTTTTTTTATTTCCTGTAGTCTACTTTTACAAATGATTTTCTTGCCCGGAGTATCGAACTATTTCTTCATTTTCCCAAAGATTTCTTCTTTCGTTTCTAAAGAATGAAGATAAATTGCAATTGCTCGCGGAAGAAGAAATTTAGCAGATTGCGAAAAAGAAGTATAGACGGTTTGAAACATTCCACCAAATCAATTACTCAAGAAACTGACCTAATTGGAAAATGGTAGTTAACGGGAAAACTTCGGGTTTGTAAAATTTTATTGTGGAGATATCAATAAATCTTTTAACATGTGGAAACCAGCGTATTCTTAACTGGTTTTAAGAATTAAAGTCATTAAAACCACCATAAAATAATTATATAGAAAGAAATGCATTTTTAATACACATGATATCCCAAAATACCGTTTGCAAATTTTAATGACAGATCAGAATATAGAAACAAGTTGTTGTGACTTACGGCACTTTACAAGCCCTCTGACATCTGTCAGCGATTTAAGCCAAGTGAGCGTCTCTTGTTTTTTCAGCAGCACCAACTAGGGACAAGATTACGACTTAGCTACTTCATGCGTTACATTAGCTTGTACAACCTCCTTTTATAGGGGGCACATTCACACACCTCACAGATAGAACACAGATGAAGAACAACCATACCTGAAGAGGGACTCGAACCCAAGATGCCCAGATCACGAGGAAGACACGCTACACCAGTGCCAGGACGACGGCTAGAAACAACTAATTTTTACTTTCACGTGCAGATAGTGTAGAGAATGTATAATAATCCTCAAAGAATTCGAAATAGAGATTTTGACAGATCTCCACGTTTTAGATCTCCCGGTGATTAAAAGAACATTTTTTTTTTAAGATTGTCCGTCTGTCTGTGACAAAGATAACTCAAAAACTCTTTGCCCTAGACGGATGAAATTTGGTTTATGGTTTTTACACCAAATTTGCAGATTTCTATCAAATTTTCAGTTAAATACGTTTAGAGGAACTTTGTCTGTCCGGCTGTTCGAATATAAGTTAACACTATAATTATAAAACGACGAGAGCTAGATAGATGAAATTTTGTACACATATTTAACAGCTCTAGCATAGACTTCTATTAAATTTTGAATCAAATCCAGGTAGGGGTGGATTGTCTGTCGATCTGTACTTTCAGAAACATGCCATTGAGATAACTCAAAAACGCTGTGACTTAAGTATATGAAATTTGATATGGGATTTTGTGACTACAAGAGTAGTTTTGTATCACATTTTTTGTTTGTTAAATGGGTTGGGAAAAGCACGTCTAAAGCAAAATTCAATTTGCGGATACTATTAATCGCATACCGAGGATTAATCGCCAAGGATGATGCAATAGATATATTAAAAATGCTTTACTGAGTCCAAAGGTCAACGTTTCATAGTTATTGTATACCTATTCCATGGAAGGAGTTTTCAAGGTTAATAACTTTATTAGAGAGTATGCGAGTAGGTTTTGGGCAGAACACTCCCGCTGGTTTATTGGGGGCCGCGGTGGCCTGGTGGTAAGGTCTTGGCTTCGGAACCGGAGGGTTTCAGGTTCGAGACTCGATTCCACCGAAGAACCGTCGTGTAAGGGGGTCTGTTGCACGTTAATTCCGTCCTGACCAAACGTCCGCCCCCTGGTGTGGTGTGGAGAGGGGGGTGCCAGCTCAGGTGTCGTCTTCGTCATCTGACCGCGGTTCAAAATGACGAGGTCCGTCCCAAAATAGCCCAAGTGTTGCTTCAAACGGGACGTTAATATAACTAAACTAAACTAAACCCGCTGGTTTATTTTCTCTTATACGAAATATACAAAGAAAAAGTATTGCAATCATCACAAAAATCGTCCTTGAAATTTTGACTCATTTTTATGTTTTAAATCTATGAGTCTGAAAAACATATTTGTGGAATTATGGTCTGTCCCTGCACTCGATATCCCTTGAGATAGAATGACAAAATATCATATATGGTCTTAACGCAAATGTTGGTGATTTTTGTCAAATTTTGAACTAAATGCACTCAGAGCAAGTCTAACTGTTTGCATGTCCCAGTGAAAGTGATCGCTAGCAAAATGTAAAAAATAGTTAGATAAATCTAAAAATCCAGTTTTAACATCGAATTTTGATCAATATCGGTCAAGAGATTGATAATTATTAGTCGGGACATACATTCGTGCGTATGCAAACGGTTTTTTTTAGAAAAAAAAAAAAAACACAAGTAGAAGTAGCAGGTGACGAGATAGAGATTGATAGAAAAACATATACTCGTTTTCCTTCATTATATCACAAAAAGTTCATGCGTGGGATTTTGAAAATAAAGATTTGAGCTATCGAGGCATTCAAGGCAATGATAAAGACCCACAATTTTAATGAACACTAATACTTTTATAAATGTTTATGTGATAAAGTTTCATTGAAATCACTTCCATTGATTTCAATCGTGATATAAATTAAAGTAGGTATATGGATATTATTTCTGCTAAAAATTTCCGAACGGTTATCTGCATTATCTTTTGAGAAATTTAACTTTGTCGAGAGATAAAAAACTTGGCGAAAAAGGTCAAAAATAACTACTTTTCCATCGGTCCAAAATTTTTATTGAACGCCAGTTGTAGTACAAAATATAAAACAATGATGCCAATTTTGAATTCATGAGATATATTTTATAGTAAGGTCTCTATCTATGACTGCGATCTTTTGTAAATTATCTGCCATAAAAAAATGAAATATACCTTATTATTATATTTTGAAACAAAATAAATATACATTTTTACTTTATTCCTAGAAAGCATAACTTTTTTTTGCCAAAACTGCATAAGTGTTTTGAATAGATGCATATAATTTAAGAAAATTATTTAAAAAAAATGTTTACATTATTTTTTTGAGAAATTAAAAATGACAAATGGCTGCGTTACGAATTAAACAATAATCCAATGACACAAATCACATTATAACAATTCTACAATAAAAATAAAAGTCCCTTTTTACCAATATACTTTTTACAATCTAAAAAATAAACATTTTGGTAGTATTTTTAATGACAGAACTATTCATCTTGGTATTTGCAGTTTAAATCTAATTCTAATACTGCTATAGACATATAGTATAAGTATTTTCTACAAACGTTTTTTAAAACTCAGTTAAAAGATGATTTCCAAACACTCATTATAAATGGAAATAAAGACACATAGCCAAACAGCTACACAATACACTGTTGAGTTAATTCATAAGTAAGAAAATTTTTAAGGCCTATCACAGAAATGTAGGCTTAGCCTACCTAATTCTACCCCAAACAACAATCTACATTATCCTGGAAACGAGATTAAGAGTCGGTATTAAGTCCTGAATCTATTGGTCACCCGAAATCCTGATTTAATGCCTCTCGTCCCTTCTCTTGTAATTACGTGGGTGAACTTTTTGTTGTTTGTTTATATAGTGTTGCTGAAATAATGTGTCACTTCCATTATCGATTTCATTTGTTTTAGAGGTATGATACTTTCTTTTAGCTGGAGTCATACTTTTGAGTGTTGTTGGATTAAACGTGTCTTCAAGTGTCGCATTTGCACAAACTGCAATAAATATTTTTTGAAGCAAAAGGAATTGAAACGATTTTTTTAAAATACAATATATTTTGAAAGATTATTTATAATCTCTATGGGCAGTTCAGGAATATAATAACAGATTTGTGATATATGGCATGGAGCCAGAAACAAAAATGAGAATTTTGCAGGAACTCTTTATTAATAAAGTAAAAGAATGCAAGAGATAATGCACAACAGAGATTTAAAATAATATAATTTACAGAAGCACATCATCATAATTTCACGAACAGCTGTATTCCAAGTCATATGCAGCAAGACATATACATACAAATAATCGAATGCTGTATCTGGAACAAACCTTTAGAATCTTAACACATTGTTGATCCAGGTTTATTTTTGTAAGAACTAACGCATGTGGCCGGCATATTTTTTAGAAAGGACGATCAATTACATTCAGTTATCGAGGGATGTCAAATGACGTTCCCTGTCAACAACGTATGGTAATCGAAGGACATTATATGGCGTTATCTGTCAACAATGTATGGTAATCGAAGGACGTCATATGGCGTTCCCTGTCAACAACGTATGGTAATCGAAGGACATCATATGGCGTTCTCTGTCAACAATGTATGGTAATCGAAGGACGTCATATGGCGTTCCCTATTCAACAACGTATGGTAATCGAAGGACGTCATATGACGTTCCCTGCCAACAACGAATGGTAATCGAAGGACGTCATATGACGTTCCCTGCCAACAACGAATGGTAATCGAAGGACGTCATATGACGTTCCCTGTCAACAATATATGTAATCGAAGGACGTCATATGGCGTTTCCTGTCAACAACGAATGATAATCGAAGGACGTCATATGACATTCCTAGTCAAAAACGTACCGTATGTTTATTAAAAGAAGTCATATAACGTTCCCGGTTAACAATGTGTTTAAGTATTCAAAAGATCTGTCATCTTAACCCTGCGATAATAAGAACGTCTTCTTACACAGGACGCGGTAATTTGTGACACCTTGTAGTGGAGCTTCGAAAATACGAACTTCCATGTTCAGTGTCGAGCATTCGAGAGACTGGAAGAAATTCCGATGGTTGTTGTTCTTTTATACTTGAATCAAAGATACCTTCGAACATTCGTAACAAGCTATTCCTTTACGCAGACGTACGGTTATTCTGCACGACTCCTTTTGTCGCCATTAATCAAGTAAATAATCAGTTTTTACGTCTATTTTTTGAATTAACAAATTGAAATGAAACAATAACATAGATTGCGCATCAACAACTGCTTCTTCTTCGCCATCAACTGACCCGTTCAAACCAGATACATACTGTACCTTCTCGGATTCGATATTCCTCCGCGCTTTTGCACATACATCAGGATGCGCTTATTTTGTCAAAGAACGGGTAGAAAGAAATATGGAAGGAGGCGATTTTTAAGATAGTGGCAAACTCAGATTGTTGCGGAATTAAGAAGCGTAATATCCGCTTATTATTCTGCTTACCACGCTTTAGTGAAATACAATTATCGGAAAATTCTAGTCCCGCGATTTTGAAATGAGCAAGGATCAAATATTCATCACACGGTATAGCAGAAACATTTGTTTCTGCAACAGATTAATAATTGGTTTAAATTAAAAGTGAATGCATCGTGTAGCGCCAGCTTTAAGCGACACAATCTTCGTGTAATAATGCATCTTATAATAATGTAACTGAACTGTTACGTTATTGTAAATTTATATTATATTAAATCTATGTTGTACATTTTATCTAATATATCCTTTACTATTACTTAATTCATTCTGCTTTGACCTCTTGTTCTATAGCAAAATGAAATGCCGAAATGTATGCCGGGCTAATCCTTTTTTCAAAACGACATTTTGATATACCATATATAAAAGAATCATGCTTATAGTCAATGCATTTATTCTATAATACACTAATTTATCACAATCTATTTTATTACTAACCGCCTTTGGCGACCAGCCGGTTCGCCAGTATTACCGCTCGCTACAATTCTCAACTAAATATTTTAAGTAACTGGTCTCTTAATAGATTCTCAGACAAAACATTTTTAATCTTCCATTTTTGATAGTCATACCAAACTTATACTGTTGTTTAGAATCGTTTCGCTCAATTTACTCTATATATTTTGCTAATTTGTTGTCATTTCCGGTAAAACGTCAACTTTAATTTAAAGTGGAAATGATGAAATTGCAATTAATATAAAGATATTTTTTAATAAAACCAAGCGTTTTATTTTATTTATCATCTTTATTGTTATTTATTTATTATTATTATTATTGAATGTGAGTATTGCAAACAGAATCGCTCGGTATTTAAGTCTTATGTGAGCTACAAAATATTTTTCATAATTTATGTAATATCTCAAAGGATAATTCAACAAAAAATTCTCAGATTCAGCATAAAATTCAGTTTTTAGTTTTGCTTTCAAGAGGATTGAAATGAAATCAATAATAATATTTTGTTCCGGCCTATAAATATATTTCAAAAATTATGAAGTCTAAATTTAATGCAGTAAGGTATCATATTCTGAGAAATATTCTGGATACACCGAATTTTAAATAAATGAATGAATATTTCTATTTTCCACGATCAACTAAGACTTATTTATGAAGTTTTGAATGTTAAAAATTTAGAAAAACTCGACATTTTCATAATCTTAGACCAATTAATCTTGAGAAACATGCGCACTGATTGGCGTATTTTCTTTGAAACGATCGATGGAAAATCTAAAATTATCCTTTTTTTATTGAATAGTGATATTCAAATTTTCATAAATCAGTCAGTTTAAGTGATTGATTTAATTGATTGGAAATTAACACTTTTTATTTAAAATATTAGTGTTTCAAGAACATTTTGTTAATCGTGATTTCCACAGCTGAAGCTTTATGTAAAATCAAAAATTCGTTATTTATTAGAGCATTTATTGAATCAAGTTACATAAAATATAATCATTTTCCATTTAGACCATTTTAGCAGATCTGTGTCTAACTAAAGGTTCACAAATTAGCTGTGTGGTCCTGATTTGAATGGATATCCTGTTCATATTAAACAAAACTTGCCTTAAAATAAAACTGATTTATTGGATTAAAATATAGAGAGTGTAAAAGATCATAAAATAAATTTTCTTGAATTTTTTTTTTAGAAAAAATAATATTTCATATTTGTTTTATTTCCTACAGACACGTGCCGAAAATTATATTTTTGCAGATTTCATTTCCAAAAAGATTTAATTTATTTTTTATTGGAGTTTTAATCAATGTGATGGCAACATTTTGAAAAAAGCTATTTTTTTCCCATGAATGCGAAACGTGCTCGTGCAGCTTAAATTTTATTTTTATTTTGTACGAAAAAAATTGTGGAAAAATACAGTTAAAATATTTATTTAAAAATTCATTAAAAATAGAAATTTAATTTTAAGGTTAAAACATTTATATCATTTAAAAGATAAATTTTTAATCTTTAACTTCATGTAAAAATCTTTTTTGTGCGGTAATATTTTCGTACGTTATAGCAGAAACACGCCAAAATTTCGCTTAGTTTTTAAATAAATAAAATTCCAATTAAAAATTCGAAAAAATAACCCCCAGGTGCACATTCCTATCCTCCAAGGTATACACGTGCCAAATTTGGTAGCTGTAGGTTGAATGGTCTGGCCTGTATAGCGCCAACACACACACACACACACACACACACACACACACACACACACACACA
>JAPMOR010120084.1:13032-25354 GCA_026543865.1 Argiope aurantia
ACACACACACACACACACACACACACACACACACACACACACACACAAAAATTTCGTTTCTTCCTTATTACATTAATACACTGCTCAAAACAATTAAAATATATTGTAAGTCTTGTATAAAATAACGGTATAAGTAATTTTTTGTGTGCATAAAATGGAAGAAAAGAGTCACAAATTTAAATTTTTCTAATTTTCAAACTTTGAGTTTGACGTCGAAGATGACGCTTTAGAGGCAGCGAATTTGATTTGGCTCTCCACTTAATGCAAGATAAAGCGGAAAAGAATGATTGACATTCAATAATCGCGTTGTTTCGATAAGTGCAATGCCTCAACGAAGTCCTTTAACCGAATCAGAAGTTGGAGAGTTGTTGGCTGGTTAGAGGAGGGCCAAACACAAGCCGAAGTGGAAGAAGTCATTGGAACTTCACAAAGTGTGATTTCCAGGACCTGGAACCGTTTTTTGGAGACTTGAAATGCAGATCGAAAATCAGGGCAAGGGTGTAAACGTGCAACAACGCCCAATGAAGACCGTTATTTAACGTTAACGGCTCGAATATGAATGTCACTCTTCTTCAAAAACACCTTCGCTCGGCTACTGGCAACCCAGTTTCGACACAAACTTCACGCAGTAGATCTGTATGCTTTCAGACCAATGGTGTGCGTCACGTTAACAGCAAGGCACCGCCGCACCCGCAGGGAATGGACAACAGAGCATGTGAATTGGAGGAGAAATGAATGACGCAATATTCTTTTCTCTGACGGGTCTCGTTTTTCCATTCATTCTGATAATAGGCGTATTTTCATCTGGAAGGAACGTGGCACTAGAAACAATCCTGCGTCCATTCACGAAAGTGTAAAATTTGGCCATGGGAGAGTGATGGTCTATGCTGGCATCTCCATTAATGGGCACATATCATTCGAAATGGAGCTCTGACCGGTCGCTGATATAGGGATGAGATCCTGAGACCTTTTGTAGTCTCTTACGCTGCAGTAATTGGAGATGACTTCATGTTAATGGACGACAATTGCAGGCCACATCGTCCTAACTTGGCGAATGATTTCTTTTTGGAGGAAGAAATCATACGAATGGATTGGTCAGCGTGTTCTCCGGACATGAACCCAATCGAGGATGTTTGGGACATTTTAGGAAGACGAATTGCTGGACGCCTACTATCCCTACAAACTTTCCAAGAACTAGAAAGAGCTCTTCTGAAGGAGTGGGACAGAATACCCCAGCCCCTCATTAATAGCCTTATTGATTCGATGCCTCAAAGGGGTTCAACGTTGTTGACCGTCCGGAGAAACCATACCCCCCTACTGAAAATGATTTTCTTTTAAGGAAAAATCTTTTTTTTGTTTGTTTTTCTCATATGCACAAATTGTGTTTTTTCCCTTTTGTACCCAAATGCTCAATGAAACGCATTTTTTTTCTGCCAAAAAAATGTCATTTTTATCTCCTATAGTCTACTACGTCTGTCGATAATGTATCAACCATTCAAACAATTCTCCAGGAGCAAGATCAACCCACAGCCTCAATATCCTGTCATTGTTTTGAGAAGTGTATTATAATTTAACTTAAATACGTTTTAAAAATATTTAAATTACGAAGAAGTGTGATTTTAAAACAAATAATTCAAGATTCATATTTTTCTTCTTTTCTCATTTTAATTAAAATAAAATGCACATAATATTTCACCTAAAAAAGTTATTCATTTTTAAACCAAAATCAATGCACAATGTATATGTTAAATATATCTTTTTCAAAATACAGTACATTCCCGAATATTCGGTTCGTGACTGTCTGGCTTTCGTACTATCAGGCCAAATTTTTCAAAAACTAAAAACTGTAATTTTTTACTCTTATCTTAGGGTTACCTTTTTATATCTGTGTATCATTTAGCAGTAAATAATAAAATAGGCTGAGTCAATTTTCTTGAGAACTCGATCTACAATTTACGATAATGTTTTTTTATATTTCCTGCATTTAAGTTAGGCATTAGAGAATTTATGTTAAAATGTGAAAATGTGAATGTTAAAATGTGTGTTTATATCCTTTAACTTATTTTTTTCTCTAATAAATTCTTGAAACGTGCAGTGTAGTGTATAAACATATATAAACTACCAGTACGGAGCCTTCTATTTTAACGCGACACGTTACCGACACTTGTTTCTATGATTCACCGGGCCGCGGTTGCGTTCACGTGGATTTAGCTAAATGGCGGGCTTAGTATTAGTTAGTAGGGCTTAGTACTCATTAAAAACTTTGAGTTTTGGTATAAAACTTTGGCCGGATACACGGGAGTGTACTGTATAATGGCTTTTCTATTTTCCTGTAAGAAGATCCGCTATGTTCTGGCGATCCTTATGAGAATCGGGTTGTATAGCATGTGTACATAGCAGGTGGGAGGAGGGGATGATTAAGGCGAAGCAGGGGGAGAGGCTCTGAGAAGGAAACAAAAGAACGACATTAGAAGAAACGTGAAAAATAACCTTGCTTTGTTCGTGTGTTTATATTGTCACGTAGATACTTTAGTATAGAACTCAATGACACACACAAGAGGTAGAGCTAAACCAATGTATTAACTGAACTCAGAACTGAGAATACAGTAACTGACAAATCTTCTGCTTTTATATAAGCAGAGAAAGTTCCAGAATACTCTTCTGGTGACAGTAAGAAAAGTCCAGAGCACTTGTCTGGTAAACTAAAGAAATGTCCAGTATCTTCTGGAACATGAAATAAAGGAAAACATAAAATCAAGAAATTAAGTATTTACATATACCATTAATCTCAGTGTCTCTAGCGGGATTCGAACCCAGGTCTCTTGATCACAAGACCAGTGCCATGACCATTCGGCCATGGAGATTCGACAGTCTTTCTTCAATGCGGCAATATATCGCCCTTTGCCCGATTTGCTGAATAAGTAAAATAAAATATTGAGACTAATATCATCATTTTCCGATCTTCATATATTAAAAAATATTATAAGACCCCCCCCCACCCCCTGATATTTCCAATTTTACTCCTGCAAATCTTTCGTATACTTCGGTTGATTGGTTGGTTAGTATAATACATTGATACACGAACGATGTTTAACTATGATGCTCCAAGCAAATGGTAAAAAACATAGATCATACTATAAAAACACATTAAAATATAAAAGCAAAAATATTTCTTATACTTCCCAAAAATGCTCTTAGAATTTTATAATTATATAAACGCAATAAACGGACAATATTTAAGGTTTATGTGTTTTCATCTTATCTTACGTTAGTAAACTATCTTCATAGACTCAAATAAAATTCCATTAATTTTTGATTCGTTGTGTAGATACAATATATATTATTGATACATCTATCTTAAAGATTCAAGGATTTTTTAAGTCCCAATGAAGCAAAGTTTTTATCCACAATAAAAGTAAAATTGCAAACCCAAATAAGAGCACAATACATATTTTTACGCCTTTACACATCTTACTTTACACCCACAAAATCTCTTAACTCAACTAAAAACGTTTCAGGAATTCTTAAACCACAATAAAGGCACTTGTTCCGGCACGTCATTAACTTTTAACCTCTTTTATTCATTAAGTCAGTCAGCAACCATCCGCCGAACGGTGGGGCATTCCTTCGACAATTCACGCATTTCTGCTCTCGGGGATTTTGAGGTAATTGCAAATCTTTGCTGGCTTGAGGCGCAATCCCAAGTATTTGCATTTCCTCTCGAATTAAAGGGTGGTGGACTGCCAGTCGATTAATTTTAAGATATGCTTTGTTCCTCATCCCATGCAAATTATTCCTATTTGGAACAATTCGCATTCCACTGCCTCGAATATTTTCGGAATTGAGTCAACTGGAAATGGCAATAACTCATTAAATGCATTTTGTTCGGAAGATTATTTGAACAGTTTTGGAAGATAGTTTGAACATTTTTATTTAAACAGTTTTACTGCATGAGGATTTAATTGTAAAGTTCTGAGAGCGAAATAAAATTTGCATAAATATTTGGCGAGATGATAAGTTTCTGGAATTTGGTTTCGAATCGGATATCTATAAAGAATTATCGGTTGATAAAAATTATTCGGTAATATTATTGTCTTTGATGACACTTCGTAAACTATAGATCCCACAACTTTTAAGTACCCACAAGAAAAGGCTGTAAGTTTGAAGGATGGCAATTTCAGAAAGAATATACATGAATATTTTTCTTGACTTAGAAAAGGATAAGAATTCTTTAGACGATTGGTACATAACTGCAAAAGTACATGAATTTGATTTTTCGTGTTTAAAACTGTCCTTAAGAATATTCATCTAGAATATGTTGAACAAAAAATGTTGTTCTGCTATGTATTGAATAAAAGAACATCTAAAATATTCACGATAATTGCGTTAATGAGCTATTTTGATTGGTGTGAAAAAATGTGCATTAAGTGAAATAAAACGAACTTTTTTGTAAATTTATTCCCAGCTTATGTCTTTTATAATTTCAATTTTAAATTTATTTTCTGGTCTTTTTACATTTTGAACAGTTTTTTGTCATTGTACTAGTCCAACTAATGTTGACGAGTTATTTTAACGAAATATTACAGAATTATATGAAAGCCATTTGGGCGATTCCAGTAAATATCTTTTTCCAAATGTATTTGAATTTCTGAATATCTATTTATGGTAATACTAGCCTAATTTTAGCATTTTTTTTATTCAGATTCCAATTTTTACTGATTTTTAGGAATTGAAATCCAAAATGACAGTGAAGACCTTTGTTTTATTCTGGTTTTACAGATACATTAATTACTAATAAAATAAAAGTACAAGCATACATATAATAAAATACATACTGCATAGAGCACCGGAACTGCTAAGAAATTTTCTTATAATATCTGTTAATAATAATAGCAGAATGTAAATTGAATGTTAATTATTTGTATGATGGGCATTTACTGCTTTTGTTTATGAATCTACATGTGTTTCATGCGCGAATTTATACGCGGTTTGAAATTGGTATTACTAAAAAGTTAATTTTGCTCACTTCAGTTTGGTATAAAAAGAATTTTTTGTAAGAAATTGCTGCTTAAATTAATGAAGAAAAAAATCCATAAAATTTTGCATATTTTTTTTATTAATTTAAAATTAATTAAAATTTTGAAGACATCTATCTTAATGAGTATTTGTTTCTTAAGAAGAAACAATGGGTAAAATGTATACCTTTAAGTTCAACGACTTTATCGTTTGAGTATATTGATGGATTTTTACATCAAAGGATTTTTATATTTGCATTTTTAATTCACATATAGTATGGTAATATAAAAACATTATCATATTATAAAGTTAGAAACAAAATTCCTTGTACAAGTGAAGATAATAATAATTGGTTTTCATTCTAAACTGCATTGTATGATATTAAAATGCAGTTTTTCATTTAGTTTAGTTTAAGAATGCTTCCAGTGCAGCAAAAATAATAAGATTATAAGCCTCTAATGACAAAACAGAAAAGAGAAGAAAAAATTATTCTGATCAGATAAAACCTCATCAATTAGCTGGATTAATTAAAATTGGTAATTAAGGATAAAAAATTAAAATTAATTATTAAAAATTTTTCAGAAGCGAATTGATTAAATAAAAGTTTTAATTAATCTTCAACCCAGACGAAGTTTCTAATCTCTTTATGAAATCTGAAATCTCTTTACTTTGATAACATCAATTGTACTTAAAAATAATCTTTGAAACATTGCAGTTAAAGTTCATGTCATTATGAACAGCGTTAAATTGTCGAACTTTATATTTTCCAAATTTAAATTTATATAATTTTGTATTTTGATCATTATTAAAGGCAAAATTCTTTAATGCATAGTTTTAGGAATATTCTTTCTGTTGATCGTTTTGAATATAATAGCAAACGATATTATTCAATAAAAAATTAATATTCTTAGCAAAATATTATATTAAAAGTAATTGAGCATTCAAGGTTTAATTAGAAGGTAATGGCAACAACAAAAAAAGAATACTGGTTTTGGATTAATTGCATAAACATTTATTCTTACTTCCATACTAATTAAATATTTGAACGGATATTTAATTTTAGATTTTATATGAATCATAAAAATGGTAAGTAAATACTAGTTCATAGATTTTATTGAAATGTTCCTTACTTATGATGTTCTATAATGTATATGGCGATATTTATTTTAAAAGTTGCTTGTTTTATGTATTTTTAAAATATTTAGTTACTTTTATGTGCGTCATCAAATTTAAGGTAATTAATAGACCTTGCAATAAAAAATAATCTTGCAAGCTGTTAGAAATAAAGTAATAATGTATACAAAATTTTCTCTTCTATATTTATTAGTCGAAGAAAATAATTCGTACTTGACATTTTAAAAGCAATCGTTGAAATAATAATAATTGGTGCAGCTATCAACAGATAACAAATAAAAATTATTGATAACCGCAGTAAAATAATATCGCTTGCTTATTTTTCGGTATATAAAGAATAACTCCTTAGAATTAATCAATCAACAGAATAATTTATCGAATCAATCAATGAACAGAGTAGAATACACAAAATTAATTAAATCGTAAAAAATAAAAGCGAATATCAAATCTTAAAGAAACGAGCATTAGCAAAGGCATAAGAGAAATAAATTTTATTCATGAATGATTAGGAATACTTTAATATATATATTTGTGCGTATATATATGTATATATAGTTTTAACTCGACTTGTTCCATATTTGCAATGCTAGAATTTTGTAATCATTTTTTGATAACTTAGAATTATAAAATTTTGTCTTCTCAATGAAAATGCATTTTATTATTTTTCAAATTCAAACATTAATAGGTTAATTTTTATTAAATTTTCTTTCATGTAACGAAGATTTGGAGTTTTATTTCAAATTATACAGCTAAATATGACGACAGGAGCATTAGAATAATATAAGGTGTGCCAAAATTAACGCAAGATTTGGATTTGCCACCATTCCTGTAGTAAAGTGTTGACAACTTTATTAAAAACATTTTACAGCTGACAGTTTAGGGTTTGGAGCGTTACAGAAAGAACACCGTGTTTTCGTAGTTAAACAATATTTTAAAAATAATGAAAGTAATGGATTCACACGAAAGTAAGCCACAATTCGGAAATTTGAGAACTGGCCAACCTAAATAGTGTGATTTGGATTTCTTTTTATGGGGTTATTTGAAGTCAAAGCTCTATGCCAAAAAGCTCACAAGCACGCGTGCATTGAAGGAATAAATTCAACGCTGTATCAGCGAAATTCAGCACATTTATGAAAAATGGCAATGGAAAATTTCGGCAAAAGAGTGCGTATGTGCCAGCAAAACCACAGGGGCCATTTGCCTTATGTGTTATTTCATACATAACCATATACTATTTAACCTATCTGTACTTTTCTATTTAATAAATACATATCAATTTAAAGAAACTGTGTTTTTTCTTTGTTCAAATCTTACTTCAATATGTTGTTCTATTGTGTGACGATCCATTTTCACTAATCCTAAACTATCAGCTGTCAAATGGGTTTTTTTAATAGGGTAGCCAACACTTTATTTCACGAATGGGGGCAAATTTAAATTTTGCTTTAATTTGGGAACACACTTTATAAGTCCCAGGTGACATCTATACTTGTTAATTCTGTTAATTGAATCAATGAGTTAAAATTCCAGTTTCCACCGAATTTCCTAATTCGACTGAACAAATATCCCATTCATTTCAATACAATAATAATTCCTTTTACATATACAATAAACACGAAACATGTCATTAACTCCCAGTTTATATGTTGTCACTTCTTCGGTCACATTGTAACTACCCAAGAGATACTGATAACTAAACAATCTATGTAATCTCAGTTTGTATATCTTGACTCGCCGGCTAGCTTTGATGAATGAGCCCGAGTGAAGAAGTCAGGAAAGCGGATCAGCCTGGGTTACGTTAATTAATTATTCTGCCCGTGAAACTTTGTGACTCCTGACTGGGGGGTCTGTTAATTAAATTATGAAGTGATAAATGACTCGAAGTTTGAGCTACTTGGAATCGTAGCTGTCGAGACATAATATTCGAAGACATTTTACGCATGCTTCTCTGAGGTATTTGGTTGCATTGACAAAGTGAAATGAAATCGATTCAGGCTGGCGTAATAAACGTAAAACAACCCATCTATTTTCAAATTTGGAATCTAGTGAACATAGTGTAAACATTAAAATCTTGAATTAATTAATGATAAAATTCTAGCTTTTATATTAGGACCTTATTATAATTATATTTCCATTGCTGTTTGTTCAGTTTATTTAATACTAATCTCATTTGGCGAATATCTGGTTTACCAGTGATTTTATTTTATTTAATTTTAATTAAATCGTTTGGATATAACCACGCATTAGTGATTCTATCATATTGACAGATATTAAAATCTTACCTGATTTACATATGTTCTGTTTATTGTGTAAATGAATTTTTTCTGATGGAAAGCGATCCCATGATGTCATAGCTCTATTAGAAACATAAATGGCCGCAATATTTCATAAAACAATGAAAACAATTTAAATTCCAAGACAAGAGCGTAATTTATCGTTAGAAAATTAGACAAGAAATTATTTTGAAAATAGCTAAAATTCGGGAAAAATTGTCCAATTATTGAATTGGTGTCGTTAAAAGGGCAATTTTTTAAAGATTTTGAAATGGTGTAACATTTATTTTTATTCATTAATATTATCGGAAATTACCACGGGAAAGCATCAAAATTCAATAGAACTTTTATTCAATTAAAACTCTTAGAAAATCTTTCCGAGGTGCACATTTTCATATTCCATATATATATATATATGTATGCCGAATTTGGTAAATGTATATCAAATAATCTGGTCTGTAAAGTAGAAAACACACAAATACACACACACGCGCGCACATACACATATTCACCTGCATTATTAGTAGAGACTAGTCACTTTTTGAAAAACCAGCTAGAATCAGTAGGAATGCTGTTTGTATCTAATTTCAAACTTTAAATTTTTTATGCATGACTCGATATTTCCTCAACGAAGTGCTTTTATATATAAAATAATGCCAGGCATTCTAGCCTTGTGATTAAATGGCTCCTCAACCTATTCTATTCATTAAAACATGAAACTTTCTAATGAAATCAACTCTCCTAATGGATATTAAAGTTTCACGAAAGATTAACTTATCAAGTATTCAGTCTTCTAATTGCTTGCAATCTTGCAGATAAAAAATACAAAATGTGTAGATAAAAATTTAATAAACCTTCGTTATATTTGAGTTCTCAACAATTGAAGAAAATCACACGATTGAAATTATATTGTGTCAATATAAATTGTTTGAAATTTACTTTAACAATAACATTAATTGTTAAAAATAATGCGAAAAAATTTAATTAAAAATTTTTCAATTTCAAAGAAAAAACTTCACAACAAAGAAATTGATATTAGAAAAAGCATTTTCTTTAAATTTTTAAATAGTATAAAAATTATAATTGGGTATTAATATTTTTGAAAGTTCGTATTAAATAATAAAAGAAGATCTCTCCCATTGCACATTATTTGTACCATATTTAAGTCAAACGATCTCGCTATCAAGCAGTGTTAACGCATAATAAAAATAATTCTCTTTTTGATTATATAAATTTAGCTATCAAACGATGTTTTCTTGAATTTTAACAGCGCCTGAAATTTTTTTTTGTATAGTTTTCATAATTACACTGAATTTCAAACTTTTTACATTACTTCATCAAATATCTAAACGTGCGATTTTCTTTCATTGTTGAAGGTTAAAAATGGATTCTTCTTGTTATTTGGCAGTTACGTGAAAAAAACGAAAGTATAGGTGCAACTAAGGAAAGAACAATATATAATTAGAATATTACTCAAGCAATTACATTTTTCATGGAATTTGATTTTATGGGACTTGACACGATTAAGAAAGTTGATGTACAAAATAAACAGAAAAGGTATAAGGCTAATAAATAGCACAACTTTACTGTTTATTATAATTTAATGCTTGAAAATATTTCGTTGAGAAAATAACGAACATCAAATTATGCTTAAGAGATGAAATTAAAATTAAACATAATTATTTATTATTCCCGTTGCACTAGCTAGTCATCAAAGGCAGCTAGTTTATAAAATAACTGAAAGGATGATTGTCATATGAAAAGGATTTTCCAGGTTTCGAATAACAATTATGATTAATTAAAAAATAAACTATAAAAATAAAAATAAAAGTTTTTAAATAACTTTTTTTACCATATAACTACATTCTTTTGGGTCCAAGAGCATTTTCAACATATAAATATTTACTAAAGAAAATTCATAAAAGCAATCTAATAAAAACTCATGTGATAGTAACTTAAAAACAACAATATAATATAAATAAGTTTTAGTCTGTTAATGTTACAGAGCACGAATGATTCTAACGTAAATAAAAAGCAACATTATAATATAAATAAGATTTTGTCTGTAAATGTCACAGAATAAGAATGATTCCAACGTAAATAAAAATGACATTAAATAAATTTAAAACAACTAAAAATACCAAATAACAAAATAACAAAGGAAATATAAAATCAAAAATTATTCAAGTGTTAAAAGTGATAATTATATGATGGTGCAACAATAAAAATAACATGCTTCAATACATTTCAAATTTGAATGATCACGGGTCACATTACGATTATCACACGAGCGTGAACTGATGCCATCCGTACTTAAGAAATATTTATGATAATATTCATTTTTTCCCCATCTTGAATCCAACGACGCAAGTGTTTACAAATGCGCTATTCCAAGCATTATTTTCGAATGAATAAAGGTAAAAGCACCAAATGGCTTCTCGAAATATACTATTTTTACTCCGAATTTTTAACGCACTATGAATAATGCGATAAGAGAGAAGCCAAACAAAGGCCGAAGAAAAAACGAAGTCGTTATTTGATTTAAGAAGATGCACTTTGAAGTTTTTTTTTGTTGACATGTTTTTATTTTTTATTTTTTTATTGTCAGTAAACAAACTTATTTGAAGAGCTTTGAAGAATAAAATCATCGATCACATTTATTTTCAAAGCTGAAATATAAGTTTTATGTTCATCAGTTTCAAAAGTTGACTTTTTTTGTTTAAATGATTATTTTTATATTGTTGATAAAATAGCTTATTTTAATTTAGCTTATTTTACTAGCTAACTTTTTAAAGGAATTTTTAAAGTTTTATCGTTTATCGTTTATCGTTTTTTATTTTTATATTGTTTGGTAAAATAGCTTATTTTAATTATAATATTAGCTAACATTTAAAGGAGTTTTTAAGTTTATATTTCAGATTTATAAAATTACAAATATCTATTAAATATTAAGTATTTGTGGAGTTGTAATATATATTTGATTTTTCTAATATTTTCAACTAGATTCGAATTCAGCGAGATTCAGCTTGAATATTCAAAATCAAAGAGGATATTACTTCCTTTTCCGTAGTAGTTTTCTAATCTTGTAAAGCTAATAAAGTTATTAATATTACAATTATACAGCCATTTGCTGTAAATGTGAATGTAAGTGCACTAGGATCTGGAATTATTCATAGTTAGCTATTTTTCGATCATAAAATATCTTTTAATTTATGCAGAACTTTCGAAACTAGTCTTTTTACTTTCCAGTATAAGCGGTATAGAGAATGTATAGTAATCGTCAAAAAATTCGAACTCGAGATTTTGACACATTTCCACGTTTTAGACTAACCTGAGTTTGAAAAACACATTTTTGTAAAACTTCCCTCTATCTGTCTGTCTGAGAAAAAGATAACTCAAAAACGATTTGAGCTAGATGGTTGAAATTTAGATGTTCATTTGCTTTAAAAACTAAATATTGCATAGATTTATTTTAACATAAAATCGACATTTAAGACCAATAAGTGTGTCATTTTCTTGTTCCTTAATAACTGCATTAAAAGCACCAAAAATAATTATAACAACAAAAGCCGATATTGAAAATAGATAAAGACTTTAAAATTTAATTATATTAAAAATGATTTAAAATTAAATCAATAAAAATTATATGACGTAATAATAATAAATTAATTTAAGTTTTGAAAATTTATATAAAATATAAAATAGTAAGTGCATCGCTGTGAATGAAGAAATAAGAAGAAAAAAAAACCTGATTTAATTTTTCTTAAATATAGAAGTTGATTTAATGTAGAAGGTATTATTGAGATCTTATATTGTTTATATCATCTAATTTATCAGGTACACAGTCACTATTTATTAATGTTATAATGCTTCTATGGTATTGTTGAATTATTTTTAATCAA
>JAPMOR010120084.1:25454-62453 GCA_026543865.1 Argiope aurantia
AAACTTCAAATATTGTATACTGTGTAATCTATTAAAATTTTTAAAAATTTACAGCATTTAATAATTTTTTTCCTGTTGTAATCAGCATTTTAAAGTGCTTCCATACTAAAATTTATTTTTATAAAATGAACGAATCATGATATATGGTATTCTTTAATTTAACAAAATAGCAAAATTTCTAGATTAATTGTGTATAAGTATTTCTTGTTGACGCACGACGTTAATTTATAAACGTTAATTTTTCAAAACTCAGAATAGAATCATTTGAATGTTTTGCGCAGACGATTAAACATACATTTTTGAGTTGATTACTTTATGAGATAAGATAAGGAAATATTTTAGTCAAACTTCTTTTTCCTTGAGAATTATTATCATAATTAATTTATTAATAAATTGTAATTAAACAAAAAAAACTTAACTCAGTGACGCGATAGCCCATGTGGGCCAAAGCCTACAGTGCCCAAGTTTTCTTTTTTGACCGAGGGCCCTGAGGTGCAAAGCATATGTCCTGGTTAGGTGATCAGCCTAAAGCGAATCCCCCCAGTGTTTGGTTCTACTAAGCATGCTTTGTTCTCAGTTTATCGACCCACATATTGTAATTAATACAATAAAACTATGCTGTAATTTATTATATTATTTTTTAAAGAAAACACTTTTACATACTGTTTTAAGATAATTCTTAAATCAATGGATACCTTTTTTTATGTCTCGATTTTAATTCCACAAAAATACCAAACTTTTCTTTATTCCCGAGTTTATTAAAAAGACAATTCAAACATCCTGTCTGAAATATGGTAACCTTTAATGCTTTATTTTAACAAATTTTATTTTAAGGCAAAACGAAATAAATGTCCATCGATTTGCAAAATCCAGAGAGATTTTTTTCTAAAATCGTTTGCTTAAAAATTTAGCATTTATTATATGAAACTATGAAAAGAATTAAATTTTATAATTAATATGACGCATTTTTTAAATTTAGAAGCATTATTAATGCAATAGAAATTTCTTTTTTATTAATAATAACTAAATATTGCGCCTGACAGTATATTCTGCGTTAATGAGTTTTACACTATGCAACTATTAATTTATGCACTATTAGTTTCTTTCCAAAATCGTTTGCTGCAAAAAAATTATCGCTTACGGTATAAAATTGTGAAAAGAAATGAATTTTATAATTAATATGACGCATTTTTTTAAATTTAGAAGCATATTAATACAACAGAATTTTTTTTGTATTAATTAATAACTAAATATTACATCAGCCGTTTTATTCTTTGCTAGTCAGTTTTACACCACGCAATTTTTCAGAAAGAATGTGACTCAAAAAACAATATTATGCTTAAAAAAAACCCAAACGAATAATTCCGATGCAGATCCAAATATTTAACAACAGAAAATATTTTGCCTCTTTAAGAAACGCATAATACGATACCAGAAGAAAAATGGTGCAGAACCACCACCTCATCTGCCGTTTTCCCATCATCGCAAATGAACAATGAGCCTCACCCGCTAATGAAGCATCAAAGAATAAATAACAAACCCATTCCGCATCTTGCTAACGAAAGTTATGAACTTGGTGGACGGAGATGCAAATTAAAATAATTCGGAAAAGGGGATGTAGAGAATCTAGAAGTTTTCTGAAGAAAACTAGTGTGCACTTCCTCAGCTAGGAACTTGATTGTCTCCTTTATGCCGCGAGTTAATGAAGCTGTCGAAGCCTGATTAAAGCTACATGGCAAACAAAGAATAAATAGGAATGTGAAAGTTGTTAAACAATTTTCTGGAAGAGTTTTCTGATAGGGTTTTCACTAATCTTTTTAGAGAGGAGGAAGTGGGATTTTCTGCGATAGTGAATAATATTAACTAGGAATTACTTTGAGAAATCTTTTGCAAATATATGACATCCAGAAGCTTAACTTACAGAAATATTCTTACAAGATTTTAAAATATTTATTTTTTTAAAGTCTTATAAGTCGCTTTGGCGATATTCCACACTATTAATGGTATTAATTAGTAATACCAAATAAATTGAATGAACAGCATTTATCACCAAAAATTAAGTTTAAATTATGCATGCACAATAATGTGCCGAAATGAATTGGTTTAGCTTAGCTTAGCGTCTCATTATTTTAAAGCAACACTAGGGCTATTTTGGGACGGAATTCGTAATTTTGAACCACGGTCAGATGAAGAGGATGACACCTGAAATGCATCCCTTCTCCAAACTTCCACATCACACCAAAGGAAGGACGTTTGGTCCTGACGGATATAACGTGCACCAGACCGGTTCTTCGGTGGAATCGGGTCTCGAGCCTGAAACTCTCCGGTTCCGGAGCCGAGTCCTTACACCAGGCTACCGCAGCCTTCTGAAAACTTTGCCGGAAATTTCTCATGTCCGTTTTTGTGATACCTCAAAGGGGAGGGCAGAATTCGCTATTAAACTCCTCAAAATTTTCTGGCATGCACTCTAATAAACTTGTCATTCCAGATAACCCCTTGCATAGCACTGGCGTAAAATAGTTTCGAAATATTAACTTTTGGCGTGAGCTTAGCGTTTTTACTTATCCTATCGTGTTATCCTAAGGCAAATATTTGGCAATTTATTCCTGCCATGTAGTTAATAGAATCCGGAAATCGAATTTGTGCTTTTGACAAGTTTTTCTCAATCGATTTAAACAAAAATTCGACTCAAAACTTTGTCAAATGCAATTATACATACGTAAGAATCCCATATGTAGTTTGATATACTTAAGACATTGCGTTTTAGAATTATCGCGTTTACATGTTTCTGGAAATACAGACCGGCAAATCCAAATACCAAATCTCATCTATCTAGCTCTCTTCGTTTTACAATTATATTCGGACATTCAGACTTCCTCTGAGTGGATTTTGCTAAAAATTAGACAGAAATCTACAAATTTCGTGTGAAGTCCATATACCAAATTTGAACTGTCTATCTCAAAGTTTTTTTTGAGATATCTTTGTCATAGACAGACAAACTGATGTTTTCCAAAAATGTGTTCTTCGAACTCCGGGAGGTCTAAAATGTGGTGATTCATCAAAATGTCGAGGTCGAATTTTTGGACGATTACTATACTTTTCTATACTACGTATACGAGAAAGTTCAAATTCGTCTGGGCCGGCAATGGCTAATGCTCGTCCTTAAATAAGAGCAAGGAACACGCGGTTTCGCGGGTTAAGGAAGATATTAAGTAAGGCGGATTCATAAACACGATTCAAAGCCCAAGACATTATCATAAGATATATCATATGATAACAAGTTCGAATTTTATTTGTTTGTTTGTTTTCATAATATGTAATATCTAAAAACCTTTCTGTGATTGTATATCTTTACATTTAAGTTTTATTAAATAAATTTAGAGATGCAAATTCTACGAAAAAGTAAAAATTAATCGCGACGCTTATTTGCAGAATGAGTTGATTTAGTAAATAAAAATAATGAACTCCCTCTAAGGCTTTTCTTACATAGTTCGAGCAGCAGTTGGACTTATTGACAAATCATTAAAATCAAGTTCTTAATCCATTTGTACTCACTGCTGTGAAGGTAAGTTCACACGAGGTCAACTATTGCGCGCAATAGAAGATCACGCCTACTTCAGGGAAATCACGTGACTGCAACCGGACAATGGCAAATGGTTGTCCCGTCGGGACAACCATTTGCCATTGTCCCATCGACGTTGTCTCAACTGTTCACACGGGGACAATACAAGGACAACAGCAGCGAGACAACAATTGCGCGCAATTGTTGGCCTAGTGTGAACCCACCTTAATAATCATGACTGGCTATTTTTTATTATCCTAACTCCTATTTTAAGTCGTAGAATAATATTTTTAGTCAATGAAAAGAACTGAATTACGGAGAGTCTTGACTGAAAATGCAATTGCAGAGTTTTCAAACTTTTTAAACATTGCGACTCAGCTTTTAGAAACTGAACCTTAAACAATCCACTTCATCCTAAGGGCAATGATTTTTTTTTAAAAGAAGTGCAGAAACACTCTTTCCAGAAGTGATTTTATGAATCAAAAAAGGATTTTAATGAAGAAAAAAATATTTATTTTTTGAATATAATGAATGCCTTTATAAAATGATAACGAACCGCTTCGAAATTAATGCCTACCCAAACTGAATCACCCGTTTATAAGAAAAGGGAGTTTCTGATTAGTTGGTTGAAATTCGAAGTGAAGTGACATAATTTTTTAAAAAAAGCGTTGCTCTTTTTTTTTCGTGACGTTGCTACTTTGCGATGATGAAGATTTTGCATTTATATTACATTTTGCAAATTGTGGAAGAATACATAGACATTTAAGAATTTCACTGAAGGGTAACTCAGATTGTGGATAAGAAGTGTTCATACACGTAAGTAATTTTTTTTATTTCTCCAATGGTACAGAAATGGTGTAGAATCGCGCCGTCTCTATACCGATGATGGACTGTACACCAATAGTAGGGGGTGGGCATTTGGCTGCTCCGTACTGGGGATCGTTTTGCATTCATCTTAGTGTTTGACTATGCTGCCGCTGTGGTTAGATCTTCAAATTACTTAAAAATAATATATATTAATTATTATTTTAATATCATATCTTTAAACAAAGAATTTTATGTTCGACTAAGGTCATTATTAGTCATTAAGCAGAAATGCCTACTTAGAGAAGATTTACAATTTCTTTCCTTGAATTTGTGTGTTTGAAGATGATTTCTCAAATTAGATATTACAAACTCTCTTGTTTCTAAATGCTTTGCATCAAGAAGCAAATAATGTGAAGAGTTAGATAATTTGTAATTCACATGAATTTATCAAGTAATCCCATACTTTGTTCAGCTACCAAATTCAATTACTAAAATGGTCGATTTCGGAAAATGCGAAACATAATTTTGGATTGCTTCTTCAAACATAAATAAGGGAAGTATAAAATAATAAAGTATAATTTAAATAGGTATGAATCAAAATTATTCTTTGAAGGGAATTTTTTTGAAATTAATTTTTGCTTTATAAATTCAAAACTTCAATGATATTGGTAATGGCATTTTTCTGTTTGATTTCTTTGTCTTACATATAATCATTTTCTGTTGAACTTTGAATATGAACATTTTATTCAATCGCTTTATAAAATATTCTTGTTCATTTAAATACCAGACAAATGTTTAGACATTTAATTAAAAGACAAAATGATATTGTGAGCTTGTTGATATATTAAGCGAACTCGCATAGTAGAACCAAACATGGCTCATATGCTGATCAAATGTAGATTAAAGTATTTTACGGGTCTAGGGAGTGCGTATCATGAGCTCTTCTTTTAATAAAATGATCAATTTAATTTCACATTTCAGCACATGTTAATGATTTATTTTAGGTTAATATTTTTTGTTTTATTAACTTTCTAAATGCATATCTGTTCTTATTTGTCAATTAGGATGCAGATTGTCAGGTATTCATATTAATATTTTTGAAATAAATGCCCAGTTTATAAATATTCTAATAGTTAGGTGAACGCAGTGAAACATATGTGAACCTGACCAATGACTCTTATTGAAGTGTTAATATATTCTTAATATTTCATCATTCATAGAATTTGTATAATTTACAAACTTATTTTGCTTGATAAAATTTTAACCCTTTGAACTCGGAAGTAAAATTGGATGCGTGATTATTTACCTTATATAAGGATTTGTTATTGTTCCGAATTGTTTAATTATTGTTTCAGTTTCCCTGAAAAATTAATCTGCATTTTCTTACTCCTTTGTATGTATTTTTTAGCAATCAAAATTCAAAAATAAAAAAAAAATGCGAAAATGATGCACCCTTTTGAATGCTGATTGTGAGGAGCCATTAAAGTGGAAAGATTTAATATTTTATCTTTAATAGAATTTGTATTTGCAAACTTATTTATTTGATGGCTAGACAAACTAAAGTTTAGCTAAATTTTGTAAGAGATATACAGGTGGCCCACTTTCAATATAGTAACCTTAAGCAGTTGCCTAATCGGAAATACATTCAATGATATCGGTTGTTCCTGAGATGAGATATAATAACTCTTGAGATAAATAACACCTTTTTTTTCAAAAGCATTTGGATCTATTTCAAAACGATGCATTTAAATAGTGTTTTTTTTAAAATTGCAATTGGAGGGTTAGAAAAGTAAGAAATAATGTGTTTGGTATCGTGCGAACTAGAGGCTGATGATCACGAGTTTCTGTTTATTGATGACAGATATCGACATAATGACACACTGTGTTGTTTTTCCGCTCATGTTACCAACCAGAATTGCCTTTTTGCAGCATACTAAGTTATAATTATATCAAGATTCAAACTTATATTTTTAATATAAAAGAAAAACCAGAATTGAGTGAATCAAGTCAATCATGTCACACACGAGTTAAGAAATAAAACGAAAATTCACGAGAAAATCGTCTAAATAATCAGTGCCAAATATGAAAAAACTCGTAGAAAGGATCAACACACTAACCATTACGATCGGAATAAAAATCCCAAATATTAGATATTTACGAATACGAAACACTTCAAACCATTCGAATTGAAGCATTATATTTCAAATAACAATACAGTTTTCACTCTATTTCGATGCTAAGCATTTCGGTGAATTGATGATGGGCAAATGCTACTCACATAATGGCTGTTGTTTCCCAGGAAAGGCAAATTCATCATGGAATAACATACATTAAACCGGTCAATAATTGGAAAATGGAATGGAACAGATGATTACTTTCTAGTAGTGAAAGATGTGCAACCGTTGTAACAAAAGATGCGTTAGCCCTCGAAAAAATTAAATAATGTATCATCGTCTGGTGTTTCTATTGTATGGCAAACATTATATATGCTTATTCTGATATGCAATGTCTATTTTGCGCTTTTGAAATTTTCCCGAAAAGTGGGAAAGGCTGGAGAAAAAAAAGAATAGATGAGATTTAAAATTTTGCTCTCATTAATAATAAAAATGAATATGTATTGATACTCTGTAGGGCAGATCTTTTGACCTAGAGCTATCAAACTTGACATTATACATATATACTATAGAGGGTATAAATGTGGCCCTTGGAATTTTTTAATTTTTAATTAGTTTTAATTAATTAAAAATTAAATTTTGATATTTACCATTGATAACTTCCGGAATTAATTTTACATTAAAATAAAATTAAGATAATTATTTTTACATTGTTATCAGTTTTTTTTGCCACATAATCAATTAAAAAAAATTTAAGCTTATTTTACTACAACAATGTTTTGTGGTTGAAGCAAAATTCAAATAAGTAATTTCTATTGTAGATGATCAAGATTTACAATTTCGACTTATGTTTCCATATTAAGTAAATTCCAGGTAAGCATAAGGCTTGCTTTTAATAAAATTTTATACAAACATACTATTAGTTTAACTTCAGAATCAAGTAGTTATGAAATTTTTTTAACTACATCCATATTCTAGCATTGATACTATCTTTTATGATATAATTGGATGTATAAAGACATATATAGAAAATAAAAAAATACATAACGCAATGAATAGAATAGTGTGCTGTTTCTAAAATTGTATGAGATTTATATTCATCAAAAGGTGAAGCTTAATATTTTGCAGATAAAGGTATTAAAATATAGCTACACAATTTTTAATTAAAAATTTGAACAACCATTATTCACGGCTAATTGATCGCCAAAGACGGATAGTGGACATTAAGCATTTAAAAATGATAGAGCTAACTCTCGCATTATCAATATGTGCTGTATAGTTAGGTTTACTTATTCTCGCACGGCCCATTTCAATCATATAGGTTATGGAAAGATAACGACGATGGTTATTGTTGTTTATAATGGCACTAATCGGCACGATTTTTAGCCGAGAGAGCGTCTCTTGTTTCAGTAGCGCCATCTAGGGCCAAGAATACGTCTTAGCTACTCACGTATCACAATTCCTTTTCCGGGGCGAACTTTATTCATGAATTTCCTTCGTTCATCCACAGATCGTAATTTAGATCTGAATCGGAGAACGATCATATTTGAACCATTACCCCCAGTGGTATTGTATCCGCATGGAGAACTTTGTGACCACGACAGATTTTCACGTGCACCAGCCACCACATACGCGGGGAGTCTTCAGCCGGTAGGGTTCGAACTCACAATCCAAGAGATGCGAAACCAACATCCTATCACCGAGGCTATACGTCTGGAGTAAAGAAATGAGATCTGGATGTCGCGGTATAGTTATTATAGATAAATAGCAATATTTGTGAGAACATGAATAGGTATGTGTTAATGGAAATAAAATTGGATTCAAATTCATTCCCATATCAACATCACGCGCATTCAAGATTATGAGTGTTTGATTTTTTGCAGAAATTGAGGTATTTACAGAACGCAACAGCAGAAAAAAAATTTCCGACTCTAGCATTTCGAGGCTACGGTGGTCTGGTAGTAAGATCTTGGGTTTGGGACCGGCAAGTTCCAGTTTCGAGAAAGGAATCCACTGAGGAATGCCACATAATCGGGAGTTGGTTTCATGCTAAATTTTATAGAAGCCGAATATCCTTTTGCTTGCATAGCGAGAAAGTTTCGACAGGGGTACTAACTCAGACGATATATCGTCCTATTCCCGTGGTTCAAAATTACGAAGTTTGTACGAAAATAGTTCTAGAGTTGCATTAAAATAGGTTGCGAACTAAGTAAAAATGTTATCAAGTTAACAACAGCAGTTCGATAACGCGGTTTCAACACAATTTAGAGCAAAATTATAATACCTTCTTATAATAAAGGATCTTTATTTTATTGTTTTCATATAACTCACTGCAAAGAATTACGTCATTCGTTCTATAATTCAACATTTTGATAACATATTCCCCAAACTATTCGATGCAAAAAGCAGCAGCTGTTTTATTACACTTTATTTTCATAACATGGCATTCATAAAGTTATGTTATTCCTCATATCACGGAATAGTTCGAATACACCATTTAAGTTATATCCTTTTTCCGAATTATAAGTGCTTTTGCCCTTAAATTTCTGTATTCACCATACGTTTGGCGCAGCATAGCCATGTGTGACTTTTGTACCATTAAAATCGAACTCCAACCAACCAGCCCCTTAAATTTTCTTTTAATTTTGATACATGAAATTTTAACTTTACAAAATATGTTAAATCCTTTATAATATTTGTATCTTTACTCATAGAATCATATATTAGATGATATATTCATTCTTGTACTGTGGTGGATTTCCAATTATCTGCCAACGGAAGCTCGGTTGAGAGGGGCAGAAAGTAAGTCGATTAAAAAAAAACTTTATTTTCCTAGTTGCCAAATAAATAATTTTGTAAAAAAAAAGTACAAACTCTATGAAAAATATTAGGATAATATTAATACTTGATAAAGTATAATTAGTCAAATATTGCATTGCGCTCCTTTAATTATTAGAATGTTTATAAAAACCGAAATCTGCTTCAGTAATATAGTTTACAAATTAAGCAGTATGGAGTTATAATATTTAAGTAAAACAAATACGTATTCCTAAAATTTATAAAATAAAAAAAATATTAAAATTAACTTGTTAAAAATTTGTTGAACTGTGAAATTAAATTTACCATAAACGATAGCCCTCATAATATCCTCTGTCTGAGATCACAAAATCCGTCATCTATATGATTTCACAGTTTATGACGCTATCTTGAGATAACGCTTTGACTATAATTTTTACTATAAAGCAGTTTTCCTATAACACTGTTTGGATGTAACGTTGTATACATTTTGCATATCTGTCTTGTTCTTTGACTTCATTAAGATATTTAATTCAAAAAGAAAAAAAATTAATCGAAATTTAAATGTTTAATTTAAAGTAGAACAGGAAGAATACAAAAGGACAACAACAATAAGATAAAACTTTAAATATGAATGAAAATATTAACTCTATTCCATCTTACAAAGCATTTATTTACAAAAGTTTTTCTGCCATATTATCGGCAAAGGCTCGTGTTTGCCTTAAGCTTAATTGAATCTTTTGTTGTTCTGCACAATGTCTTCGCCAGATCTTTTATTTGCTTTAGGGTCTTTTCAATCTTCTTCCACCCCATTTGTTTCGTTTTTACATCAAAATATACAATAATTCGCGCTTTAAAAATCTATTGTTTTCCTTTGCAGTCTCTTCCGTGAAAAAAAGTAGCAATTCAGGCTCATAATTACATTTGGCTCCGAAAGTTTTCGGATGTTATATTGCGTTTAATATATTTAAAAAGAACATTCTGCACAATGAATTATTTTCATTTCATAATTATCAGGGACGTTTTTTTCATTCTCTGATGGACTATAAAAAGAAGACGAGATCAGTGAACAAAATTAATTTATTACCAAAAGTTATGTACAACCATGGTTATTGGTCGATATATTAAATTGAGACATTTGTTGAATCGGTGGAAAAGTTTCTTATCCTCTCTCGACACCAATGATGCGAAATAGGCCTTAACCTCTTTATTAGTTACTTATTAGCCTGAAACTGTTGCCCTCCTACCAATTCTTCAGCTGAAGGAAGAGATGGAATTGACTCGGCTCTAAGCCGCGTTCTAGATGGTGGTGGAAAACAGCAAAAGATCTTGTTCAAAAAGTAGATCAAGAGGTTTGAAAGAAACGGAGAATGTTGAAACTTCAGAAAACAAGTTGGCTGACAAGCATGCCAAAACTGTGACTTGGAGAGGTGAATATTTAAGTATTCCTGTTCCATAATTTTTTCTTAAAAGAAAACTCGAAAGTTTCCAGACTGAGGAGAAGGTTCGAAGGAATGCTTATGCCCATCTCACGTCACTGACAGCAAGTAGAAGAATAACCATGATAATACATAACTCTTGCTATTGAATAATTTTGTTCCATAAACTTGTATTTTAGTTATTGCCCATTGGAGACTGAAAAAAAACTGGATCCCGTGATTTTTAAAATAGTAAAGATGTAATAAGAATTTTCAAATGTTAAAATCAAGCACCAAATTAGACTGTCTAGCTACCTGTTTTCTGAATTCTCACGTTTTCATCCATTCAAATAAACAGAAAGGTAACTTAACCATTTGACGAATTTGGTCGCACATCTACAATTCTGATGTTAAATGCACATATAAAAATTTCAGTTACGTATAAGTTTCTATATCTACGTCATACGAAAAGAGAAACTATACTATTAGACAGATTTTACAACTTGTATTGCTTCCCAGAAATCGACTGAGTCTACTGAGCTCAAAAAGATATAATTCTTAAAATAGCCTTTTTCCTGTCAAGGTGGGTTTAAAAGTGGGGATACATCAAAATCTCGAGGTCGAATTTCCTGATATTTTCTCTCTGCATCCTTTTACGTGAGAGCAAAAATTGATATTGGTAGAAGTAAATTTCTAGTAACTCTATAGCAACATGAATGCTATTTTGTGGTGAACCGCAGACTAAGCAATTGCTTAGTCAGAGGTTGGGGCTGTGAAGAAGTTTCAAAATCAATTAAAATGATATTAGTTTAATCACCCAATAAATAATTTGCAAAAACATAAATTTGAAGGATTATATAATCTTAGGATAAGGATAGGAAGGATAATATTGACACTTTGTGAAACATAATTAGTCAGGTTCCTACACACTTCATTCACTTAATTATTACAGCATTTATAAATATCTAGCAATGTTTGCAAATTTGGACATCACACAGATATACGTCATAATAAATAAATATTTTAAAATTATGCATTTTCACTAAATTACCTAAATAATTGATAATATAAAATAAACCAATAACATTTTGATAAAATTAAAAATGTTTCGAGTTATGAAACGGATTTAACAGTGCTGATTAAAAGTATCTTAATGCGTTCTGCCTAGGTATCGCAATATATCTAAATACACCACCAATATTAGAGGGCATTTACTTTGATTCACTGAAGATGGCTACTATATTGTGTATATTGATATAAATATTTTAAAAAATTAAAATAATAGAATGAAATCGTAATTGAGCAGTAGGACTGAAATTTGTTCTCGAAAGCTATCGTCATCTATCAATAATAATCAAAAGCGATATTTCATCCCTATTCTGTATATCCTGTTTGAGAAGCATATCTGAATATGAAATTATTTTGTTAAGGATAACTTCTAAAAAAACTATTCAAATTAATTCTAAAACTAACAAGTTTATGCTAACTTAATTTTTACTTTCTCGTAAACAAGGAGTAAGGGTTGTAATCATCGAAAAGTTAAATTTCAAGATTTTGACGAACCAACACGCGCTAGACCTTCCTTCGAAAAACACATTTTTGGCATTATATCTGTCTGTTTTAGAACACGATATCTCAAAAAAAGTCTTTGAGCTAGACAGATGAAATCTTGTGTATGGTCTTTACATCAAATTAGTAGATTTCTATCAAATTTTGAATGAAATATATTCCGAGGAAGTTTACCTGCCCGGTTAGTTGAACGTAATTTAACAAATTATCTACAAAAAAACAGAGAACTAGATGGATAAAATTTGATAAAAGTTTAGTATCTAAAATTTGGAAACAAATTTGTCAAGAGGTTGACCAATCTATCGTTCTGTGCATTCACAAGCATATAAACACGGTATGACTTGGTATGTATGCAATTTGGTATGTGTTTTTCATGACTACATTTGTAAATACTGCGTCAAATTTTGATTTCATTCCGTCTGAAAAAAAAAAAAAAGTCCAAAATTAGCATTCGGTATTCATATACTTTGTATTAACCTATCCTTTGTATCGTATTTGGCTAATAATCGTTAAAAAAAACCCTCCAAAATTCGTATGCTAATGGCATGCATTTAATAATATATTAGCACATTTACTAGAGAATAAACCGGAAAGTTTTGGCGAGACTTCTCCCACTAGTTTGCAATTATTACTACACTTCTTGACTCGTTAGACTGTGTTTGAATCAATTATTAACTAAGATGAGTCTTCATTATCTCGGAAACTCCACGTTGTTCAAATATTTAAGACCATAAATCGTTGCAACTGTTGCTAATTATCTGCAATGGAATAAGAGGAATACTCTACAAAATAACTGATATAATAAAATGTGTTTTGTAACCCAGTGAATGGAAAGAAGGGGTGTGGCAATAATTGCTGAAAGCGCTAATTAGTGTTTGTCGACATAACCTTAAAATAAAGCTAGTTTCTACCCGAAATTGTAGTATACAAGAAAAAATTAGCTTGACAAGGAAATTGAAAATTTTATTGATGAAACAATTTTTTTACTGACAATTGTATTTGCAAAGAATTTTTATTTATATAAATGAATTTTGCTTGTAAAATTATTATATTTAAGAAACATGGTCTCTCGCAAACATAAATGATACAGTTTTTAATACTAAAGCTTTTTTGTTTCTTTTATTCCATAACATTAGATGACATCTGTCATTTAGAGAATGGCTCATCTTACTGATTCAATTTACATCCCAAAGAATAGGTGAACTGTTTGTAGATTATATGTAATTTTTGCATTAAAATGTAGCATTTTGAATGATTTAATTTCAATTTATATATTTGAGAAATAATAATTTGGCACTCGGACTCGCGGACATAACGACTAAGGGGTTAAATCAACATCTACCAATCATGCAACACAAGCTAAACGTTCATACTTACATTATCCTTATTATGCAAGATGTCTTGTCGGCAACAGAATGTTCCGTGGGACAGCACTCAACGTTTTTCTAATGGACAAACTAAAACTCTAACTTTCAAGAAATTATTGGAAAACAAAATCATTTTTTTTACCAATTCAAAAAAAAATTAAGAAAATAATACTGCAACTCCAATCTACCTGGCGACTCGAGGAGTTATTTTTCAACCAACTCCCAACAATAAGTTGCGCGAGAACTGGAGAAACAAAAACCTTCTGGCCGACCGCTCTTTTTCTTTGCCGAAGGGCGGAAATTTGAATAAAGAACAGAAGCGAAGTGAGGAGAGAAAGAATTCACGTGTGATGCCACCAGCCGCGAAATAGAATCTGAAGGTAGTACCCCTCCGAGTTGGTGGCCAAACGATAGCGCTGCGGAGGCAACACGATTGATTTTTGGCTACCCATTTCCCACCCTCTCGCTCGACTGTGTTCACCCCTTTTCTTCACCGTGTGCCGCTAGCATTTTGGGAGGACACTCCCCTCCCCTCTTGCTAAACTTCCTTCCCCCGTTCCAATCAGATTATAGTTTTTATTATTTTATTATTTTTTTTCGAAAGAAGAAACGATGTGTTCATAAAAAAATAAAAATATTGAAGAGACTTTAAAATTTCTTTTGAGATGGAAATTTTTTCGTTTGGATGGAAGGTTGAGGGGGGAGGGGGAAATACCGGTTCTATCATGAGGAAAAAAAATATTAAAAACTTTCAATATGCTACCTGAATAGGGTTTCTGAGATGTGTGTTTTGAAGTGTTCCTTTTCGATAAAAGCTTTAAAATGGCAGCGGAAGTTTTTTATCTCCTTACAGTTGATATATATGCTTGTTTGATTCGAATGTTGACTTCTCTACTTTGTGAAAAATACTATCTCTCTTATGAGTTGGCTAACTTCAGTCTTGCCAAAAACGCAAAGTGTCATAAAATAGGTTTCCCAGTATAGAGGCATCTGCAGTTAATCTAATAAAGAGAATGAAGTCAAATTTCATGCAAAAAATATGATTCCCAATAAAACTTTCTTCAAACACACTCAGATTTGCATCATATCCCACGAAATCAATATTTTTGGCTAAATAGATTTTGTATTGTATAATTCTGTACTATGATATAATCTTTAAGATTCTTGTGTACAAAAAGAATGAGTTGTAACCGTCAAACAATTCGAACTCCAAATTTTGATTCATTTCTACGTATATCCCTACCCTGAACCTACAAAACACATTTTCAGAATTATGTCTATTTATTTGCGAAAAACATGTTCAAAGTGCTTTCAGCTAGACGCATGAAATTTGGAATGTTGCCTTAACAATAAACTTGTATATGTTTTAATCAAATTTTTGAACGAAATTTATTCTCAAAGTTTGTCTATCTGCCTGAATGCAAGGACATATGATAACTACAAGACATAAAGAGCCTGATAAATCAAATTTGCACATGCATCTAGATCTGTTACTAATTTAAAACCAAATAAATCGATCTTTCTGCCGTCTGTGAGTCTGTACCTCTTCATTCATATGAATGTGATAACTCAAAGTTCTAGCGAATTTAGATAAATGAAATTTAGTATGTTATTGTCTTATTATATTTGTAATTCTGTGTCTTATTATATTTGTAATTCTGTGTCTTATTATATTTGTAAAATTGTGCTTTCAAACACTCTACAAAAAAGATGTTCAAAATTCATAGGAAAGAGGAATGTTGTTCTTTTTACAGATTGTACCTTTGGTCATTTTCACCTGTGCTGGTAGCTGCCTAAAATACATGAAAGTTGTCGAGTTTAGAACAAAGAATTATCACTTGTTACTTAATTTAACTTTTTCCTATTAGAACCACTCCCGCTGTTTGTATCGAAATTCATTTCTTATATTTTCCACAGTCTTTCTCTATATATAATATGGAATTTGGTTTTATTCCACTCATTAATTTATATAAAGATGCTCCCTAACAGGGAGCTAACTTTATGGTCACCCTGAAAGTTTGTAAAATTATAGGCAAAATTAAATAATGCAATGAAACCGTTTTATGATGTTCAAAAATAAAAAAAAAATTTAAACTATCCATTTACAAGAATAACGCTTATTAAATCTTGATTCAAAATAATTATAAACTATTTATTTTAGCTGAGTAATTTATTTGTATCAGGGCGAATTTTTATTAAAATTCGATTATTGTTTTTGTATATTTCATTACTTATAATGTGATGCCGTATTCATAATTTGTTAAACTTTTGAAAAACAGCAACTCCCATATAATAAGGGAATAGAAATTAATATACATTATTTATTTGTAATAACTAGTCTTTAAGAGATCAATAAATTATGTCAAACACCATTAGTCAGAGGATAAAAAGGGCTTTCAGACTCTCAAAGGTCAAGAATAAAGAAAAGGAACTTCCTTTCTAACAGATGATTAAGAACATACTTAAAATACATCTGACATCTCTAAAATAAGAACAATCTTGAATTTTTCAGACATACAGAAAAAAATAATTTTTGTTATGAAACTGTAATGATTTGATCCTGACCGATCAAATAAGAGGATAGCGTTTAAACACAATTTCTTTATTTACAGCCTTATGTACATAAGAACAACTCGTTCTCATCTAGGTTAATATGATTGATAATATCTACAACACAGTTGAAAATTAAACATGAATAGTTCCTCTATTAATTTGGAGAAACAACCTCACAAGGAAAGCTAACAGGCTGTTAGCTCATCCAGCTACTGCAGAGGTAGCTCTAGGAATCCACCAATCTTCATCAGGTGGATCTTAACTCAGAAGTCCGAATTACATGGAACTTCTCTGATTTCTCCTCAAAAATGACTCTCCCCTCTTCCAAAACCTCGCGTTTTGTTTTCTGTCATATCCCCGCCTCTCATCACATTTGTGCACTTTAGCTCCCTGTCACCAATAGCTGTTCAGAAAAATTCTCAGTGGTCTCCAGTCGATCGTGGGAATGTCCGCTAGTGATACATCAAAAATATTTAACATCCGAATGGTTGACACTCTTTCCCTTTGAGGATACGATTTTTTCCCTTGGAACGACGAAAAACGCACTTGCGGTTCTTTATCTGGACACAGCTAATGACTAGATGACTCTACTATGGGAGAGGATCCCCCATCTGAGTCTGGATTCACTTAACAATGTGGGGGTGTTACACAGTTGGTGACACAGCTGGCCGGAAATGCCAGTTATCAAGTGTGGGAATTAGGGAACTTTACAGTGGTTAACAGGTGTCTCAGGGCAAAGGAGCTGAATCTTTACAAAACATGAGTGCTAATAGTCAGTTCTTTGGCTAGGAATTAAATAAAAGAAAGGGGTCCACTAATTGGTGTGGAATACAGGATCAAAGAAACACAAATTTGTTAGAGAACACCAAGGCATTTACATAAGTAACAGCGTTGCAAATCGTACGTCGAACGGCAGACACTGTAGCAAGTAGAACGCAATACAATAATATATTAATTTAATACTGAAAGTAAGAAATCAATGATTTTTTTTTTGTCGTCTGAAACTATACACGATTCGCAAGACGTTATTCATGCAAGTTGCTGTGCAGATGAATATGTGTTTCCCACTAAACATGCATATTTTATCTGATGCAGCTTTTACTTAATTCACCGGAAATGAAACCCTTGCACCAGTTCCACTTTCGGTTTTCTACCTGTGTTCTTTTTTGTTACCTTCGGAAGTATGAATACTGAAACTTTCTTGCGTCTGCCAAATAAAGAGGTTATTCCCCTTCGCTGAACATAAAAATTTTGAAGTTTGAGCAAGATAGTAAAGGCCACGGGTGTTCAAATTTGTTCACACGTGACCACTTTGTATAATGGAGAATATAGACAAATACACTATAAGTTCAGTGGCATATTTAGTACAGTTTCATACGGATATACACTGGAGAGCTTACCTATATACCAAATCTAGTTCCATACATTTTTTAGTTGACTTGTACTCGGACAGCCAGGCAGACAAATTTCCTCCGAATAAATTTCGTTCAAAATTTGTTAGAAATCAACAAATTTGGCATAGAGACCACATACCAAATTACATCCATCTGTCTGGTGGCCTTTTTGAATTATCATGTTCATAGAATACAGAGAATCAGACATATAGATATAATTTCAGTAAAGTGTTTTCCGGATACAGAGATATCTGAAATATAGATATTCGTCAAAATTTCGAATTCAAAATTTTTTGACGATATTTTCTTTTCGTACACTATACGAAAATATAAAAATGACTTCTTTCTGTAAGTTCGACCGATTCAAGCCTTCTTCTACGATTTCAAAATCATCCTGTATTCATTCAAATAAGTTTCCATCAACCTCTTAGCTCCTTTCTATTGAGCATCAACAGAAAGCTTGAACAACGTCAATCAATGTGTCCATAGGACTACAGCACATGCCGCTAGTTTCTACATAAAGTGCCTTCAGCGCTGACTGTTTCTTGCAAAGCAAGACATCGTTTTCAGATCTCGCAAATAAGTTCTGTCCGACTCTCGTGCAAAGCAACTTTGCTCGAGAGGAGATTAAACATAGAAGGAGCGGAGACTGCCTACAACAACGTTCAAATCTGGTGCGAGGCTCTTATTTTTCGGATGAGTGTTGATAATTCGTTTCGAGTTCAAGACAAGTTATCATCATACCAATTAAAAAAAATAATGTAATGTTTAGGGTTCACTTTTGAAAAAAAAAATATTAACCCCTTCGCATGCAATGACGTATCTGACTCCCACATCGAATGACTGAATTTTTAATTAGAAATCTGCAATAATGTGAAAGTATTAAGTAATTTGAAATGCAAAAAATCAATAAAAGATCTTCAATATCTCATTTTTTTATATTTTAGAAATAATATTAAGTCACAAATGGAATGTGCCATCTAATTAGGAAGTTAAATAAATTCGTAGGCTGAGGAGATAATCTTTGTCTAGGTTTAATTGCAATAGAGAAAGATTTGTTAAATAAAAAAAAAAATAACATTACTGACGAATTTACTAAAACGAAACGGAAGAAGATAAATTAAAATTTAGTATTTTATTAAATAGAATATTTATAATATATTTAATCTATCTATCTATACTTATAATAAAGCTCAATGTGTGTGTGTGTGTGTATGTGTTGGTGCTCTACAGGCCAGACCATTCAACCTACAGCTACCAAATTTGGCTCGTGTATACCTTGGAGGTCGGGGATGTGCACCTGGGAGTTATTTTTTCGAATTTTTAATTAGAATTTTATTTATTTAAAAATTAAGCGAAATTTTGGCGTGTTTCTGCTATAACTTCCGAAAATATTACCGCACAAAAAATTTTTACATGAAGTTAAAGATAAAAAATTTATCTTTTAAATGATACTACTGTTTTAATCTTAAAATTAAATTTCTATTTTTAATGAATTTTTAAATAAATATTTTAACTATGTTTTTCAATAATTTTTTTCGTACAAAATAAAAATAAAATTTAAGCTGCACGAGCACGTTTCGCATTCATGGAAAAAAATTAGCTTTTTTCAAAGTGTTGCCATCACATTGATTAAAGCTCCAATTAAAAAATAAATTAAATCATTTTTGGAAATGAAATCTGCAAAAATATAATTTTCGGCACGTGTCTGTAGAAATGGAAACATATATGAAATATTATTTTTCCTAAAAAATAAATTCAAGAAAAATTATTTTATGATCTTTTACACTCTCTATATTATTAAACCAATAAATCAGTTATATTTTAAGGCAAGTTTTGTTTAATATGAACAGGATGTCCATTCAAATCAGGGCCAACAGTTAATTTGTAAACCTTTAGTAAGACACAGATCTGCTAAAATGGTCTAAATGGAAAATTACTATATTTTATGTAACTTGATTTAATAAATGCTCTAATAAATAACGAATTTTTGATTTTTACATTAAGCTTCTGCTGTGGAAATTACGAATAACAAAATGTTCTTGAAACACTAATATTTTAAATAAAGAGTTAATTTTCAATCAACTAAATCAATAACTTAAACTGACTGATTTATGAAAATTTGGATATCACTATTCAATAAAAAATGGATAATTTTAGATTTTCCAACGATCGTTTCAAAGAAAATACGCCAATCAGCGCGCAGGTTTCTCAAGATTAATTGGCATAAGATTATGAAAATGTTGAGTTTTTCTAAGTTTTTAACATTCAAAACTTCATAAATAAGTCTTAGTTGATCATGGAAAACAGAAACATTCGTTCATTTATTTAAAATTTGGTGTATCCAGAATATTTCTCAGAATATACCTTACTGCATTAAATTTAGACTTCATAATTTTTGAAATATATTTATAGGCCGGAACAAGATATTATTATTGATTTCATTTCAATCCTTTTAAAAGCAAAACTAAAAACTGAATTTTATGCTGAATCTGAGAAATTTTTGTTGAATTATTGTTTTAGATATTACATAAATTATGAAAAATATTTTGTAGTTCACATAAGACTTAAATACCGAGCGATTCTGTTTGCAATACTCATATTCAGTAATAATAATAATAAATAAATAACAATAAAGATGATAAATAAAATAAAACGCTTGGTTTTATTAAAAAATATCTTTATATTAATTGCAATTTCATCATTTCTACTTTAATTTAAAGTTGAAGTTTTACCGGAAATGACAACAAATTAGCAAAATATATATAGTAAATTGAAAGAAACGATTTAAACAACAGTATAAGTTTGGTATGACTATCAAAATTTGAAGATTAAAAATGTTTTGTTTTCGAATCTATTGAGAGACCAGTTGCTTAAAATATTTAACTGAAAATTGTAGTGAGCGGTAATACTGGCGAACCGGCTGGTCGCCAAAGGCGGCTAGTACTTATATAAAGCTCAATGTGTGTGTGTGTTGGCGTTCTACGGGCCAAACCGTTCGACCTACAGCTACCAAATTTGGCACATGTATGCCTTGGAGGTCGGGAATGTGCACCTGTGGTCACTTTATTGAATTTTTAATTATTAATTAAGAACTAACTTTCCCGCTAAAAAAATCTTTTCATTTTCCCCACCGCCAAATGAATAAGGCTTTAGTTTTTTTTCCCACACTAATCAGGCTAGACTTTAGATTTTTCGTCCGATTATTTCAAACGATTCTGTTTATTTTCGTAATGTTTGATCCATTTAAAATTAAACATTGTTAATTAAAGGATCTTTCAGATTCATTCTGAAGTACTTTTGAATTAAAATAAAACAGAATAAAGGAAATTAAAAATTTCTAAGCTGCATAGCGTTACCCCAACTGGCGTAGAAAAATTCACGCATTTGCGTTACCTTAACTGGCGTTGAAAATTCACGCATGCGCATTATATTCTGATTGTTGACAAAAATTTTCAATGGATCTTTAATTGATTTAAATTATTTTTAGGTTAGTTGTGTGCTTTTGCAATTAAATTTTATTTATGTTATATATTTTTTGTACATGCTTATAGTTTTAAGCACATCGGTTTTTAAGTAATTTTTTAACCTGTTTTCGACCGATTATTTTAAATGATTATGTTTATTTTCTGAGTGTTTGATGCATTTAAAATTAAACATTGTTAATTAATCGATCTGGTGTTGATGAATCTGAGAAAATTTTGTTGGCAAATTCTTGAGATATTACATAAATTAAGAAAGATATTCTTTAGGGCCCATAAGTTTTAAATGCTCAGTGACTCTGTTTTCAGTAATCATATTATTAAAAAAATACTTTGTTTCAGTTAAATATATTATTATATTAATTGCAGATTAATCATTTCCACTTTAATTTAAAGCATAAATTCTACGGTAGCTAACAGAAAATTAGAGAGATGCATATTATGGCTGAAGGCTTTTATAATATTATGAATGAATTATATGAATATCAAAATTTGAAGTTTTAAAATATTTTGATGAAGAAGCTATTGAAGTAGAAATTACATAAAATATTTAATTATTAAAATTTTGAAGAAGCATTAACAGGATGCATTGGCGAACCGGATGGTCGCCAAAGGCGACTAGTACTTATATAAAGCTCAATGTGTATGTGTTGGCGTTCTAAAGGCCAGACCGTTCGAACGACAGCTACCAAATTTGGCACATGAATACCTTGGGGGTCGGGAATGTGCACCTAGGGTTAATTTTTTAAAATTTTTAATTAGAATTTTAATTATTAACTAAACCTTTTCCGCCAAAAAAAAAATCTTTTAATTTCCCCACCGCCAAATGAATGAAGCTTCAGGGTTTTTTTTTGGTTTTTTTTCCCACGCTCAAGAGGATAGGCTTAAGAAATTTTCGGCAGATTATGTCAAAGTATTCTGTTTATTTTCTTAATGTTTGATGCATTTAAAATGAAACATTGTTAATTAATCGATCTTTCAGATTCATTCTGAAGTTCTTTTGGATTAAAATAAAACAGAATAAAGGAAATTAAAAATTTCTATCTGCGTAGCGTTACCCCAAGTGGCGTAGAAATTTCATTTTCATTCATCATTCAGAAATTTTCATTCATTTGCGTTACCATAATTGGCGTTAAAAATTCACTCATGCGCATTGTGTTCTGATTGTTAACAACTCTATTTTTAACGGATACGGACTTGGTTTTGAAGGCGTAACATGTTTCCGACCGATTATTTCAAACGATTCAGTTTATTTTATTAGAGTTTAATGCTTTTAAAACTAAACATTGTTAATTAATTGATCTGTTCATGATGAATCTGAGAAAATTTTGTTGAAAACTTCTTGAGATGTTATATAAATTAAGAAAAATTTTCTTTAGTGCCCATAAGGTTTAAATACTCAGCGACTCTGTTTCCAGTACTCATATTAAAAAAAATGCTTCGGTTCGGTAAAAAATATTATTATATTTATTGCAGTGTAATCATTTCCACTTTAATTTAAAGCATAAATTCTACGGGAGCTAACAGAAAATTAGAGAGATACATATTACGTTATGGCTGAAGGCTTTTAAAATATTATGAGTGAATTATATGACTATTAAAATTTGAAGTTTTAAAATATTTTAATGAAGAAGCAATTAAAATGGGACTTCAATAAAATATTTAATTATTAAAATTTTAACGTGCATTAAGATTTTCTCCAAAGGCGGTTAGTTTATTAATAAATGGTCGTTATTCAAGTGATTTTACTATACAACGATATTTCGTATTTTGTTTACCTATAAGCATAATTTATGTCTATTTCTACATATTACACACATTTGTTAAATCTTGCATTTCCCAGATTATGAATTGAGGCTTTTTTGAAAAAAAAAATCAATTGGCACCCGCTTTTAATTTAGAATTTCTCTATTAAAGAAATTAAACTGCTTGTTTAATTTCGTGAAGTCTACAAATGAATTTCCCACCACCTTTGGTGAGGTGTAAAAGTTTGAAGAGAGCGGGTGTGCCAGTTCAGGTGTCGTCTTCGTTATCTGACAGCGTTCAAATATCTTTTGTAACATTAAGGATATACTGATATAGATACGTGCGAAGATATTATCGAGTGAGGAGGCGGCTAAATTTACTTTGCTTCTGAAATAGGGAATGTCCCATTAAAGACGCGGACAAATGCCTTTTTAGAAGAGGGGAAGAGAAAATGTATTATTCTACTGATAATATTTTAAATGATTGGAGATAATCATTATTTGGAAAAGGCTGAATAATCACCCTGCTAATGGTCAAGAAAACTAAAATCCACAGTGATTACAAAGATTAGAATAAAAAATTAATCAATCAAAAGTGATTTGTGCAAGTGCTATATTTTCAGGTGACAATTTTTGCTGACTTTATTGTGATTATAAAACTCATTAGCAAATTACAACGAACCGTTTCATAATTTTAAATGTTTTATATGAATGATGTAAAAGCTAGCACCAAACATGGAGAAATACTTTTTGCTCATGTTCCCAGTATCAAAATATTCCAGTATGTTTCCAATTCAAAAGAATATGTTTGCTGTATCAAAAGAAATAAGAAAAACATACCTTTTGTCGGAAAGAAAGCAGTACTTCCCATTTTAATCAAATTTTGTCTAGCTATTCCAAACTCAATTTGGAAATATATATTTAAAAATCTTTTAGAGAAAGAATCTTTTTATCTTGTTAATATATTTATGAAGTATAATGAATTGTTTAGGCGGAATTTCAATCAAAACTGTAGACTCCGGAAACGACATTCATTGATATGATTTATTCTATTAGTTGGCCTTGATAATGACCTCTGATATTGGCCTTAGCATACCCTTTTAGTGCTTGATAAAACCAGAGATTATTTATTATATGCAGACTTCTTGAATATTAATGAACTGATAGATATAACAACAGTTCTGACATACTTGTCTCTAAATTTCCGTGATAATAAGATAAACCACCATTACAGGTTGCAAAGTAAATGTTCTGAAGCAATACAATCATTGTAAATATTCGATGATCTCGAACCCCCGCCCTAAAATTTTAAAACCAGGAATCGGTCAACACATCGTAGCAGCCTATCGGAAGATTCAGGGCGGACTTGTCAATTATATAAACCACCTCAAAATTCCAAACATCATCCACCTAAATATCCTTTGATCAACATCTGATGAATCATAAATATAACTAGCAATTTGGGTGATCATGGACTTATATACTATATACAGTGGTGACCAAAAGTGTGGACATTTTTTGTAAGTTTCATGTTTTTCAGCTTTGCGTGCTTGCAGAATATATTAATTTTCACTTAAATACAAGTGTTTATATATCAAATTGAAGGTAATTTAATGTTAAATTTAATAAAAAAAATAGTATTACAGTATCTGTATTACAAAAAAAGTTACGCTCATTTTAGTAGAACAAACACAAATCGTTTTGAATAATGACGTGTTTTGTAATAAAATCGTACTAGCCAATCACAAACACTGTTCTGAGGACCCATCAAATATCTGTAACTATAGTTTAGGTTATTTGGAATGTAAAAGAGTTATTGTTGTGGAAATATTTTGCGGAATGATGCATACTAGTACAATTAGAGTATTGCTGTTTTCTAATATTAAACTAATTTTAAATAATGTCACCAACAAGAAGAACTGATTGGACATCTACAAAAAGAAGCCGAATTGTCATATTGAGAGAAAATGGCCTCTCTTATGCTGAAATTGCAAGACAAGTTGGTGGTTCAGTGACTTGTTCTTGTGTACGAAAGTTCTGTTTACGTTATTAAAAAACGAAATCAGTGAAAAATAAGACCAAATCAGGCCGAAAAAAATGCTACTGCCGATAGAAAAATTAATCTGCTATGCCTTCAAGATAGAAAAATTTCATCAGATGCCATTAAATGTGAAATGAATGCAGCGGGTATTGCAATAAGTTCAAGAACAATAAGAAGAAGGTTATCAGGATTTGGACTACAAGCTAGAATTCCAAGGAAAAAACCATATTTAAATCAAAAGCAACTCGAAAAACGAGTTTAGTGGGCAAAAGAACACATTAAATGGTCAGAAAATCAATGGAAGCAAGTAATCTGGAGCGATGAGACTAAAATATCGTCCTTTGGTACTGATGGTAGAAAATACGTGAGACGTAGAGTAGGTGAAGCACTTCATCCTGATTGCATTGAAGCAACTATAAAAACAACAACAAATGCCATGATTTGGGCATGTGTGTCTGCAGATGGTGTGGGCCGAATTCAAGGGATTGATGACATCGCGAATGCCAAAAAATACATCGAAACTGTCCTGGAATCAAAATTGATACCTTCCATTAGGGAGTTTTTCCCCAACAAAGCACCATTTATTTTTCAGCAGGATTCAGCTCCATGCCGCACAGCAAAAGTATGCAAAGCATGGTTTCAAAATAAAGGCATAGATGTATACCATGGCCAGGAAACAGCCCTGATCTCAATCCAATTGAAAATTTGTGGCGACGTTTGAAAATTCTTGTACGGAAAAAACGTCCATCCAATAAAAGACAATTTATTGAATCTATAATTGATTCTTGGCATCATGTGATTACGAAAGGTGAACTCCGAACACTCGTTCACTCGATGAAAAGACGCTGTGAAGCTGTCTTAAAAATAAGGGTTATCCTACTAAGTATTGATTGCGTAAGTATCACTTTAAAAAATGCAAATCTAATATAGATCTTACTAAAATGAGCGTAACTTTTTTTGTAATACAGATATTGTAATACTGTTTTTGTTACTAAATTGTACAATAAATCACTTTTAATTTGATATCTAAACATTTATATTCAAGTGAAAATTAATATATTCTACAAGCACGCAAAGTTGAAAAACATGAAACATGAAAAACAAAAAATGTCCATACTTTTGGCCACCACTGTATACCGAATAAAATAGACTGCTCTAAAAAAATGGCAAAGAAAGTCAACGAATTATGAAAAGACAGCTTGCAATTTTACATATCGGCACTTTCCGAGATAGGAATGTACAAATAAGTTTCCACCATAGCTGATTGATTGTACGCCTGATTAATATTAGCTATTGTGCAGTAAATTATTTTTTAATCTTATATATTTATTTAATAAGCAATGCAATAATGTACTTAATATTTAAATTAATGTAATTCAGCATTTTTATGTAGTTGAAATTATTATTTTTATAAAATGAAAATAAAATTAATATTAGGCTCTCTAGTAAATATTTATGACTTTTCGAATTAACGGTGAATTTGGGTTAAGGAACAGTTAGCCCATTAAATAAGCTGACCTTGAGCAGTTTGATAAAATAATTAGCAAACAATTAAAAATAATATCTGGAAAAAAAGGTTTTCAATAAGATTTAATTATATACAATTAATAAAGCAATTTTGTAAAGTACACATTTTAAAAGGTACAATTTATTTTATTTCCCGAGTTTTAGCTTTTAATTTCTGATTTACCGTGGAGGATATTGCTTTTACTCAATTCACTACCAGATGGCGCCAAAAAACACAGAATCAAAAGTTAATAAAATGAATCAATTAATTGAAAGTTTAAACCAGAAAACTAAATAAAATATTATAATTGAAATGATGTAAGTATGGAAAATTTCAAATCTCCGTCAACTTGAGAAGAAAGTGAAACTTCGATTATAAGATTTAATCTCTATAAACATGAGTTAAATCAAATGATACAAAAATATATGTGCTAAAATTCCGTAACTTTATTTTTACTTTCCAGAATTTCAGAAATGTCTATATATTTTAGAATTTCTTGACATTATAAAATCCATCATTATTATAAAAGAAAGATAATCTATATTATTTTAGATATTACATAACTTTCACGAACTTTATTGGCGAGTCTTAAGAAATTATTTTCCTTCCAGACGGAGCAAATCTTTGAAGATTAATTAACTAGTTACTATCTCTTTGATCTTAAAACTTGCGAATAAAAAAAAAAGTCCTTCACTATGCAATTTCGTGTTTAACTGAATTTTCTTGGTCAGCTAATTGTCAGTTGTTAATGAAGGCTTTGTTGTTTTGCTGCCTTGTTGTAGAGAAGAAATTTTATTCTGAGAACGAAGTTTATTAAATTAATAAAGTCTCAAGGATTTCCGGGAATTTTAATAATTGAAAGAGAACGAATCGAACTGTGCATTTTCAGATGAGCTAAGAAGATTTTTAAATCCGTTTAATTATCGTCTCTTTTATCTAAGTTTGTTCAACAATATATTAGATTGGATATAGGAAAATATGCATATATATAATATAAAGTGTTGGATTTTCAACCATGCAGGCAGGACAGCTAGGATAAAATGAGACTGCTAACAGGTAGATTGAAAGGTATATACATTTACCAAGTAGATAAATTTGTAAAAAGTATGAAATATTTTTTTATAATTTGCTTTAAGATTTCTTTCAAACCTATCAAGCGACCGCGTTGGTCTGGTGGTAAGGTCTCGACTTCGAAACGGGAGGGCTGCGGGTTCGAGACCCGATTACGCCGACGAATCGTCGCGTAAGCGGGTCTGGTGCACGTTAAATCCGTTGGGGACAAACGTCCTTTCGCTGGTGTGGTCTGGAAGTTTGGAGGGGAGTGTCAACTCGGGTGTCATCCACATCATCTGACCGAGGTGCAAAATTATGAGGTCCGTTCCAAAATAGCTCTAGTGCTGTTTAAAAATAATGGGATGTTAATGTAACTAACTAAACTTAAAACCCATCAAAATAATTATGTTTTTATTTATAAGTACACTATTCACTAACAATAGCGATGCATATAAAATAATTTATAAAATGCAAGCAAGCATAGTTAATTATTAATGCTGGGTAATTTTTTTGAAAGTTGAATTTAAATGGATAATTATGTAACTTGTATAAATTATCATTATCATCATATAAATCAAATTTAAGTGATTTGAGATGTGAAACTGCATTTAACAGTTATCGAGAGACTCTCATAATATGCATGCTTGCGAAATGTTTAAATCCGCCTCTGAGTATATAGGTAATTATGCAATGTTTTATTGAAATTTACAAAAAAACGAAATTTTATTTTTGAGATGTCCTAATATTACACAGTTTTGACTCTTATATCATGTTTGAAAATTTTATGACGTCAATAATAGAATTTCATAATTGATTTTTCCCTTTTTTTCTTTAAGTATGAAGTTTTCTAAAATTCAACACTGGAACGAGTTCTGGAGAAAAATATAAAATTCTGAATACATTCGAAGGCTAATTTTCAGAATATACTTTCTGAATGCAATCTTAGGTTAAGTATTTAATTTTAATTCCGATTCCATTTAAAAATCTTAATTTGTAATTTGTAACTTTGAAAAAAAATTGTTGCAAGTTGTTCATATTCATAAAAATTAATTATAAAAAAATTAAAGATTAAAAAAATAAGGAAAAAAAATAATATCAATAAAAAAAGGTTTGTAAACAAGATTTTTTTTCCCTATAAATTTTTTTAATCAAAAATGCATAAATCAAAACAAAGTATGCAAAACAGCGAAACTATGATTGATTTACACTAAGTAATTTAGAATTTGAATCAATTCAATTTTTGAAATAAATATATTTGCCATTTGTTAATTAAATTTAAAATTGAGAATTCAAAAAGATTCTGCAAGATGAAACCCTTATCACCGAGTTGGTAAGTAGATAGGCTACTAAACATGCCGCTAGGGGTCTCCGAAGAAATGAGGATGGGAAGCTTCCGGTATGGTGGTTGGTTCTTACCACCCTTGTGTGTACAGTAATAGTGCAGGTCGGCTGCCATCGGCTGCCTTCTATCGATGACAGGACGTACTTCCCACGGGAAGGGTTGTACCGTGGTCGGAGATGGTCCTTAGAACTCAAACACAGTTCCCGCCAGTGTTGCTGTTGCAGCGGCCCCCTCTTTCAGATTTTTACATGTGCTTTCGGGCAGGTCGAAATAGCCGGTTGTGGTACTGACAGTGCTGTTTCATCGCTGAGCTGTGAAAACTACTTACTTGTACATAGTAAATATGCAGAAAATATCTGTTATTTACTGAGCATTGGTCAGTTGTTGCTCACTATTATTTTAATGAATGAATATTCTAAAGGTGCATAACGAGTATGCCAAGTTTCATTCAAACGGAATTTTCCAGCACTTTTCCTGTTTTTGTTAGAGAAGAACATTTATTTTTACAGTCCATAATTACAATTTCTAAAGCATATAAGTCGTGGGTTTAATTATATTTTCTTAAAATAATGGAATAAAAAATGGTATTTACCGGTTTAAGAGTCAATGTGTTGATATCCAATTTTCTCCGTTTTGTGTTTCGTTTTAGTGCATTGACTTGTTTGGTTCCCTGAAGTCAATAAATTCCGAAAAAATGATCAGTAATAATATTTCACTATTTATTGCAATCTATTCTGTCCATTATTTCCTTAACATTACTTGTGGCTAAGATTCAAGTTAAAATAAAAGGTGAAGACATAGTACTTGTTCTGCAGTTAAATACATTAATAAAAATATTTTTAATAACTTTTTATTTTTGTATACTTTCGACAATCTATATATTTTTATTTTTATCATAAAATATACTTATAAAGCGAATTCAATTTTTTTTCTCGAGAAAGTGTTATGTTTTGATCGGGCACAATTAAAATCTATTTTATATACAACTAGCCGCCTTTGGCGACCAGCCGGTTCGCCAATATTACCGCTCGCTACAATTTTCAATTAAATATTTTAAGTAACTGGTCTCTTAATAGATTCTCAAACAAAACAATTTTAATCTTCAAATTTTGATAGTCATACCAAACTTATACTGTTGTTTAGATCGTTTCGTTCAATTTGCTCTATATATTTTGCTAATTTGTTGTCATTTCCGGTAAAACGTCAACTTTAATTTAAAGTGAAAATGATGAAATTGCAATTAATATAAAGATATTTTTTTAATAAAACCAAGCGTTTTATTTTATTTATCATCTTTATTGCTATTTATTTATTACTATTATTATTGAATATGAGTATTGCAAACAGAATCACTCGGTATTTAAGTCTTATGTGAACTACAAAATATTTTTGATAATTTATGTAATATCTCAAAGAATAATTCAACAAAAATTTCTCAGATTTAGCATAAAATTCAGTTTTTAGTTTTGCTTTCAAAAGGATTGAAATGAAATCAATAATAATATTTTGTTCCAGCCTATAAATATATTTCAAAAATTATGAAATCTAAATTTAATGCAGTAAGGTATCATATTCTGAGAAATATTCTGGACACACCAAATTTTAAATAAATGAATGAATGTTTCTATTTTCCACGATCAACTAAGACTTATTTATGAAGTTTTGAATGTTAAAAATCTAGAAAAACTCAACATTTTCATAATCTTAGGTCAATTATTCTTAGAAACCTGCGCGCTGATTGGCGTATTTTTTTTTGAAACGATCGATGGAAAATCTAAAATTATCCTTTTTTTTTATTGAATAGTGATATTCAAATTTTCATAAATCAGTCAGTTTAAGTGATTGATTTAGTTGAATGGAAATTAACTCTTTTTATTTAAAATATTAGTGTTTCAAAAGCATTTTGTTATTCGTGATTTCGACAGCAGAAGCTTTATGTAAAATCAAAAATTCGTTATTTATTAGAGCATTTATTGAATTAAGTTACATAAAATATAATCATTTTTCTATTTAAACCATTTTAGTAAATCTGTTGTGTTCGTGCGTCAACAAAAATAGAATGCAGACAAACTTATTATGAAACTAAATCTTATTACATTATAGATAATATTATCAAATTTACATCAACTTATTTTCATTCAAAATTCTAGCATCGTTTTTAAACAACAAATTAAAAGTTCAAAAAATATCACTGTTGCCAATCTGAATTTCAAAACTATTTACAAAATAAAATTTATAATTATTAAAATAATCGTTTGCTACTTTTAAATAAAATATTTACGATTTATGTCGCAACAGATCTTTGTCTTACTAAAGGTTTACAAATTAGCTGTGTGGCCATGATTTGAATGGATATCCTATTCATATTAAACAAAACTTGCCTTAAAATAAAACTTATTTATTGGATTAATAATATATAGAATGTAAAAGATCATAAAAGAATTTTTCTTGAATTTATTTTTTAGAAAAAATAATATTTCATATTTGTTTCATTTCCTACAGACACGTGGCGAAAATTATACTTTTGCAGATTTCATTTCCAAAAAGAGTTAATTTATTTTCAGTTAGAGCTTTAATCAATGTGATGGCAACACTTTGAAAAAAGCTATTTTTTTCTCCTGAATGCGAAACGTGCTTAATCCTCATTTTTATTTTTGACGAAAAAAATTATTGAAAAACATAGTTAAAATATTTATTTAAAAATTCATTAAAAATAGAAATTTAATTTTAAGATTAAAACAGTAGTATCATTTAAAAGATAAATTTTTTATCTTTAACTTCATGTAAAAATCTTTTTTGTGCGGTAATATTTTCGGTAGTTATAGCAGAAACACGTCAAAATTTCGCTTAATTTTTAAATAAATAAAATTCTAATTAAAAATTCGAAAAAATAACCCCCAGGTGCACATTCCCGGCCTCCAAGGTATACACGTGCCAAATTTGGTAGCTGTAGGTTGAATGGTCTGGCCTGTAGAGCGCCAACACACACACACACACACACACACACACATTGAGCTTTATTATAAGTATAGATTAAAATCTCTAACGGTCATTGCGATGAATCGATTATCATCAATAATAATCTGTTATTATAATAAGTTATGATTATCAATTTATTACTTTTTTTGATTATTATTAATAATGACAGTTTAAAAACATTAACCGCAAACTTTGAACCTTCTATAATATTTTCAATCTATTTATATTGTTAGATATGATAATATTTTAATATGAAAAATTTAAGTACACATAGTATAATAAACGCAATCTGCTTATCATTTTAAACTTTATTTTTAATTAAAATGAAAACGAATACATCATATTTTTTTAAACCGTTGAAAATTAACATTTTCCACAAGTTATTAATAATTTTTTAAAAATAAAGGATTACTCTACTAAGACATTCTATAAAATTCAAAGACCAGTAAATAAAATGAATTAGTATGCTTAGAATTATTTGTTTTCAGTACTAATGGCAACGCTAAAGATAAAATTTTTTTCTGTAAATGGAAATAGGGGTTTTTCTTTAAAACAAATTAACTATTTAACTGTCGCAAAATCCTAGCTATGAACTTTCTGAATGTTTGTTAGTATTTGTGAGCTATAATATAAAAAAACTGAATTTGGTTTCTTATTTCTTTAGGTTCAAATTATTTAAAAACTGAATTTGATTTTGGATTTCTTTAGGTTAAAATTATTTTTTAATTCCTCTTTCATGTATATAGGCAATCTTTACTTGGGAAAAAAACTGTCATATTTTTTTTGTGAGAACATTTTATTGGAGATAGTGTCGTAAAGAATTGCTTTGTTATATTGATCAGTAAAAAGTTAAATTTATTTTTCATACAAAGTAAGGAAATTATTTCTAAAACAAACTGGAACGCATGTTTTATCTGCTCTTTTCATTTCAGTTCGTATTTTGTCATATTTTATTTTTGGTTGAAATTTTTGCTCTAGAGTTTTTTCTAATCAAAATACATTGCTTACTTTGAGTTATGAAAATATATTGGCATCTGAAAATGAAATGAATTTAATAACCGAAGTTTTTAAAAAAAAGTATTTGTATTTATATATTAAAAAGTAGATTTTTTTAAAGTTAATTTCTGTCTTTAATTTATTGTTAATTTTTTCAGATATTATAGAATCTTAAAATAACTTATAAATTATTTTTAAAAAATTATTATAATAATTTTTAGCAATTACGCTATGAAGTGGTACGAATTGTAAATAATGGGAATTAAATAAAATTAATCCATGTATTAATAATTTAGTTCTGTGAATTAAAAAAAATATGAATTGTCATCGAGAACACACAAATTTAAAACTTCTATCACATCAGGCGGAAGTGCAAAATCGACTACAGTCTTTCGTGTTTATAAACCGAAAACACACCAAGCATTACAAAGAATGTGAAGAAAGTTCTCTTTTTCCCATTCTAATTAACAAGCAAACACAAACTCCCATTTTTGTGCCGATTGATGTTTATCAGATTAAGGATGTGCAAGATTGATATATTGCCAAAACATCTTAACTCAAAATTCGGATGAGTCTTAATATTTCAAGGCCCTTGTTACAAATTATAACTGAAAATCTTTTAATGGTTAATTTGAAGCAGGAATTATCAGTTTCCTTTGAAATGGGATTATTAAGGTTTCAGTGAATATGATATATTAGCGGTTATTCTTATTTTTACTAAGAAGATGCTATAATTTATCCTTAGGACTATTTCTAGATGTGATTATTTAACATTGCTAGTACATTTATACTATTCTTAAATAGATAGGAAATTTGATAAATTTAAATATTGTTACGAAATTTTCCCGGGTTCGTTTGGATAGTGGAAGTGATATGGTGTGGAGAACGCTCAATCAGCAGTAGAAAATAAAACAACGACGTTTATTTACACGAAGACATACAGGACAGCACAAAAATGTCAACTATATACAGCATAAAAGTCGATTATCTTTAGTCGAGACGTACAGCATACAACAAGAATCGACTGCTCGCAGCTTAGTTCAGCACTAGCTTGACTCCGTCGCTGCTCACTGTCGTTTCCGACTACGACACGCGACTACTACTTCGACGACTCCGTCCTCTCTGTCTTCAACTTCGCTGCTATCGGACTCGGACTTCGACCATCTGGCAGCTGCAGCCCCTTGTAATAGGTCTCAGGAGGCGGGGCTAGAAGCCTCTCAACCATTCAGGAACGTTCGAGGTGTATCTCGGTTCCTACTGGACGGATCGGGAAAATTCCCGAAGTTTCGGGTATAATCTATTTTGGCGCCAAAGTCGCCAAATTCGTCGCCAAGCTCTGGGACCTCCGATGTGACACACGGACTCCGTCCCATAATGATGACTTTAAAACAGTCTTTCTGATAGTGGAACAAACTATGCTGGGAAGCCGAATTGCAGGTTTGTAACAATATCATAGTTCAATATAATTTGAATAGTATAAAGTGTCCCGTATTTTAAGGCACATGGTTTATACTTAAGATATGATTTAGTAAATACACTATAATTTTTTAAAAATACTTTTTATTTTATTTCCAATTTTTAGTGGTTAATAGATGGCTGGTGTCAGAATATCAACAACATAATCCGGGGATGACAGGTTCAAGACCGAATTCCATCACGGATCTAACTCAGCAGGTTAGCAGCTCAGATGACGTCTTCTCCAAGTGCTCGTGAATCAAAATGGCAAGGTCTGTCTCAAAATCAAACGATTCTATATAAATTAAATTGGCTTTAATGTTCGATAATTTGATTTTCAGTTTATTGGATTTCGGAGAATAATTGTATGATTTTATTACCTTTAGATAATGGTTAAATGTAATCTTAAAATATTCTCTTAAAATGGGGATTTTGATTGAGAACTGGAATTACGGAGGCTGAAAGTCAAGTAAGAGACCCATTTCGATTAAATATGCAAAAATTATATAAATTTGGAATAAATTAAATTTAATAGAACCATGATTCGAAGGGGTCACAAAATTTTATTAAAATTTTATCTGAATTCAAAAATATATTTGAAAGATATCGTGCTGTTTGGGAAATATAAGTTTAGTTTCACGTTTTAACCAGTCAACTGATTGAAAGTCAAGAAATAGTTGTTAGGTCTTCTTAAACCATTGAAAGAAAATATCTGTTATTCCATTCTGACCAACTACCAAAGGAATACCGTATTTTTATCTTTCCCCATTAGTAATACAATTAGGCATTACAAATGGGGCGATAAAGTAAGGTAAGCCAGAAAAACCTTTTACTGCATAGGTAAACTACCCATGGTTAAAGCAAAATCAAAGAAATTTAAATGGTTTAAATTAGCATGGAGATTATTCGAGGATGCTCTTTATGTTTGAGCAATGGCAATAATAAAAAGCAACAACAAAAACGGCGACTCAATAAAATATCAGCAAAAAGATATTTCAAAATCAATTCCATTTCTATGCTAAAAAATTTGCTAGTAATTTTTTTAGTAACCTTCATAATTTGTTTTAATATTGACCGCCTTTAGTATCCGTTTGGTTTAAAAAATTAAAGATTGTTAAAAATTTTGATAATATAATTTGTGTAATTTGACTTTAATATCTTTCTCAGCAAAATACTATTTTTAAACTTTATAATTTAATAGACATATAGTTCGCATCATTTTAGAAAAATACATTATTCTTTTCATTGTGCAATGTATTTTCCTAACTTTCTGTTTATATACATCCAATTTTATCGCAGGAAAATAAAGCAGCATTTAAAAATGTGCGCACATTAAGGATTTTTCCCAGTCGTTTGATTTTGAAATTGAACTTTAATTATAAATACAACAAACTATCAAAAATTTTATTAAAAACATGCTTTATTCTGAAATATAATCAATACTGAAAAAATAAGTAAAATTTTCGTATTTTGATCATCAGCAATGCACCGAAAGTCAGGATGAAGTATTAATAGCAAAATGAAAAGGGTTTGGTTTCAATTCAAATAAGATATATTGTTGTAAAATAAGTCTTTAAAATATTTGTTTAAATTAAATGAAGGTTAAAATAATTATGCGCTGAAAAATTGATACTAAAAAGTTTTGAATTTTAAGATGATAGAAAAATACGTTTTGTTCCAAAATATCTTCAGAATTTTTGATGACAAAACATCGAAATTTTGCATTTTTTAATTAATTAAAATTTTAATTAATTAAAATTCTAAAAAAATAGTTCCGAGATAACTGATCACCTGCGAATGATGAGAATGTGAACGTTTTTTAAGCGCTTTGAATTCAAACAGCGTCTCTTAAAATTGAAAAATGAATTCTCAGTTATTGTCATGCAATTTTTCCGAGTTAAGCATATTGGCTAAGTCCTATTTCAGTAATAAAAAAAAGAAAAAAAGAAAGAAAAACGCACTCTGGGTGAGGGGATTCTGAAGTTATTGAAGGAATCTTTTAGGATGAATCCTTTTTCAAGTAACGGTCAGTTCATAATTTTAATTTCAAATGTCTCCAATTTTACAGGTAACTCCAAGAAGCATTTTTTTGTGTTTTTATAACGGTATAGGAAATATTTTTTATTGAACTTAATAATCCAATTTCCTTATTTTTATTACTAGGGGCGCTATAACTTGTCTCAATAAATTCAGCATAGTTTTCGTATTATAGGCACGCGTTACATTCCTTACTATAGGAGACGCTTTTGAATTTAAGTCTCAAAAGGTCTATTCCGATCACTTTGTATTATACCGTTTGTCGAACGATCTGAACTACAGGCATTCTTCTTTACTACTTCTTGTTCTTGCGTACAGCCGACCACCCCGCCACCACTGAACATAGCAGTATCGACAGGCAGTATCGATTCTTCTTTACTATTAAGCGAGATTGTGAATATTACGAAATCTTGTTATAAATAACAGATAGCAACATTCCTATGGAAAAAAATCTAATTAAATTAACTGATGAATAAATTCTAAGAATAAAATATCGTTTATTGTCATTACAATACACTATTTTAGGATTTGGAAAATTTGGCTTATAAAAAAAAAACTGAGTGAAAATTTAATTATAAATTCCAAGTTTTACAAACATTAAAGAAGTGAAATTAAGTAAAAGTTTTAAAAATATAATTAGTGCTTCATTATTTTTTGGCAGTTTAGAATTTAAAAAAGGTTAAGCCTATCTTTGTACGCTCATTGTACGGTATGAAAATGAGACACTGATGCACAACACACACACACACACACACACACACACACACACACACACACACACA
>JAPMOR010120084.1:71561-122772 GCA_026543865.1 Argiope aurantia
TGTAAGGGGGTCAGTTGCACGTTAAATCCGTCATGACCAAACGTCCTCCCACTGGTGTGGTGTGGAGAGGGGGGTTCCAGCTCAGGTGTCGTCCTCGTCATCTGACCGTGGTTCAAAATCACGAGGTCCGTCCCAAAATAGCCCTAGTGTTGTTTCAAACGGGACGTTAATATAACCTAACCATAGATAAACTTAGGTACACAGATTTAACATCCAAAGTGAACACATCTGTGAAGTTTTAATCCAAATGAAACTGCGGATTGATTGTATGTCGGTCTGTACTTTCAGGAACATGGAAACGCGATAACTCAGACGTAGATATTCAAATATATCAAACTTAGTATGGGATTTTGTGACTACAAGTGCAGTTTTGTGACTAATTTTTGTTTCATTCAGTTGAGGAAAAACCTGTCCAATTCACAAATCCGATTTTCGGGTGTCTATTAACCGCATGTTTGAGATTAACCGCCAAATAACTCCCCAAGGTTGATAAGAAAAAATTCAATGAAAATGCTAAATTCCGCCAAAGGTTAATATTTCGTAACTATTGTAAGCCAATGGCATGTAAGAAATTCGCTGGCGTGAGAAGTGTGTTAGAGAGGATGCGAGAAAATTTTAGAGAAACAACTGCTGCCGGTTTTGATGCAGAATGATTTGTTTAATACTATTTGATAGAAGATTTTGTTCATTTCCACAATTTGCAACTACTTAAATATAAAATGACTCCGAAAATTACTGAATAATTTTTCTCAGACTTCATGGTTTTAAGGATTGGGTATTTTTTATAACATAACAAGTTAACATAAATGCAATGTACGACAACTGTTGGGTTCTGTAGGGGTTGCTGTGATGTAAAGTAGGGAAAAGAAAGAATTATAAAAATTGCAGAACACCATGTAAATGCGATTATTTGGGAAGGTGTAACTTTGGGAACAACCTCAGGAGTATCCAACACGCCCTAACGTCAGTTCCGTCATTGCAGTAATATAGGGCGATTAAATAATCATCCAAAATGTTGATGTTGCCATGTAAAAACTTGTCTTGTATATTTTCAGAAGCTCGTAGATACCAGTAAAGTCATGATTAAATAATTGGACCGATCAGAGTATTTAGTCAATAGCTATGGAAAAACTAAAGGCTGGGTTGTAAAAAAGGTATTGTATACTCTCGCAAACTTTGGTTTTGAATTAAAAAATAACTACTATTTTTATCGATTGGAAAAGAGGAATGACACTAAGGTGATAGTTATTTGCATAAAATCAAAATTCGTCTGCTTGTGTGACGAGTGCATGAAATAATATTTCATTAAATTATTATTCCTCTGATTACTAAAACAGTTTTGCCAGATTAAGTTTACTTGTAAATTGTTTTACCACAGTAATAAAAATTGCCTTTGCTGCGCTCAGCACATTTCGATAGGTAGAAGTCGCGGGAATTTTATGTCACGAACTTTCATCGAATGATTTTGCATTTTGAAGGGACTGAAATATTTCTGATAAAATATCGAAAGAGAACATATTTCAGTGAAATGCATTGAACTGAAGAAATTGAGATTTAAGCTATGGAAGGAGGAGCAACAATTACTAGACAATTGCAACAATTTAAGATGAGGAAGAACTGAGTGGTAATATCAGAAAATATTTCTTTCTCTTTTATTTGTAGGAAACAATATTTTAAACATTCACCATCACAATTTCTTTCAAGATATAGGCATTTTTATTTTATTTTACACCCGACACTGAGAGCTTCATTCCATATTGAATAAAAAAGAAATGTTATTGGCTCCGTAGATATCGATTCTCCTTTTAATTCAAGTTTTTGCCATTCATTCCTGTAACATCCTTACTACTATCGTTCAGAGCCAGAAAGTGAAGGAAAAAATAAACTCGAAGCAGAGATTTGTATCGGAGATGTTAAAGAAAAATATTGTCTCCTCAATGCCTCGTAGAACTCATGTACTACTTGCAACTCACTGCTCATAGAAAAAGAATAGTCTCTTCTTTTTCCTTTATTTTTTTCTCTTTTTATTTATCTTCCGTCAAGAACTTTGAATCTAGAATGTCAGCTGCTCCAAATATTGGATTTATACCATGCCTATAGGATGAGTAAAAGCTGATAGTTTCGACTCAATTGTTAAAAGCGTGTTCCATATTGCATTTTCTGTTCTATTTGCCTGCAGGAAAAGCATATTCGTTTCATCATATTTAAAGTGCAATTTTTTTTTCTTTAGAAAGTGACACAAGGTCTTGAAAATGAAGTTTCGATTATCTTGAAACTTTTATTCTTCCAGACGGCAATGATTTCAAAAATTTTCTTTTATAAGTTATATTTTATTAATATTTTAATAGCACTTTAAATACGTTTTTAGACTGCATGCATCGAAATTTGTCTTCAGATTCTTTTATCTTAAACGGTTTGTAAAAATAATAATAAATAAAAAAATACAACCAAATATTTTTTTTCTTGTATTGAGAAATTCTAATTATTGGCTGAAGGGATTAATTTTAACTTAGAACTGAGTTTGTTGAATGTATGCGAATCAGGAGTCTTTTTGTTTGAGAAATACATTTTGAATCATATTTCTGTCGATATCTGGTCTTTGGTCCATGTTTTTGTCAGTACGGAAGCTCCGAAAATTGCTTGATGAATGAAATCTGGCATTCCTCTCTATTCCGAACATTAAGATCTGTAATAAATTTTGTACGTTATTACGAACTCAATTTTCCTAAACATATACACGATTTTTCCATGATGCCTTTATTGCCATGTAAAAGACAATTTTTTACCATTTCATTTTTACAAAATGAAAATTTTCATTAATGGCCTTTTATTTACATGCACGTTTCAGTCTCGTTCAAAATATGTGACATTTATAGCATTAGTCACGGATTAGTTCATTGAAGCTAACCAAAATAGAATTAAAATAATTTTATATTCAAAATTCAAAAAGAAAGATAAAATGAATCCGGCCCGAAGACTTTTTCAAGGGTCACCCTCAGACAAGGATTCAAACCAGGGATTTTTTCTGTGAAGGGTCTGACTCTCGTCCAATCAACTGACCCTTCGTGACCCGAAAATCCCAGAAAATTGAGGTTTTGGAGACAAATTTAGTATCACAAGAATAAAAACAATTTCAAAAAACAATCCAGAAAAAAACACGCCACAAAATACCAAGAAAAAAAGAACCAAAATCATTTAAACCAGAAAGCTAAGTACTTACTAATTGAAAGTATAATTCCAAAGACAATGTGAGGTATAAACTTGTTAGAGCAAATGCACTTTGTTAAAGCTATTCATTGAAGGTTGCGAAATTGCTCAATGTATACAGTGTGCAGAAGTACTGCAATATTGAAAACCGTATGGTTATAATTAAAAATAAAATTTTCAAAAAAAGTGGAAAGCGGCCATAAATTGGCACGGCAAATCGCTTGACATCATTGAATGCATATATTTTGTACTTTTACATACAGGAATATTTGTTATTTTAAGATAACATGAAAAGCATTTCATGTGGTTAAAATTTTATGAATTTTTAATATAGATTTTATTAGACAGGATGCGAGAAACCTTTTAGGAAAATAATCCCGTTAATTTATGTGGGCCTTCAACCCTGATTAATGTTTTTTTTTCTCGAGATTATGCAATGATTATTTTCAAAATTCTTAATATGATATATCACATTAAGAATTATATATAATTAAAATTGAATATATATACTAAAATATAATATTGTATTATATATATTATATGGAGTTTCAAGCCAAACCTGATAACAAAAATCACTCAAATATTAAATATAGAACGATGTGATATTAGAAACTTTAATAATTTCTTGACGGTGTCGTAAAACTCAGTATAAGAATTAACTGAATCAACCCTACTTTGTTGACAATATTCCTTTATCTAAAAAACAAAATACCTAAAAATCAAGTGGAGACTTTGCTTCACTTTGAAGGGTTTGCTCATTTTTCAAAAAAAAAGTTTTTATTAGTTTTTAAAATTTTATAAAATTCTCGGTCAGCAATAATGAAACATTCATGGAAAAGCTTTTTTGATAATGTAAATTCTAATTTTTCTCCAAATTTTAGTTTTTATCATTTAAAAAAAAAAGACGTCTAAAATTTTCTTTCCTGGTACTCCTTCCTTTTCTTGTGAATAATAGTACTGTGCCCAAATGCAACATCGATTAATCCCCATAGATTACACGTTGATGGGTTCTCTCTTAACTATTGTTTACCAGTAGCATATATTTAATAATACACTCATATATTTATTAGGGAATATGCGAGAACTTTTCTAAGAGACTACTCCTATTGGTCTTATCTTGAGATATCCATACTATGAAGTTATGCATGATGGTTGATTAATCTATGATAAAGAAATAGTTTGCAAGGTTTTAGGTCGCATTTTGTGCCATTGGGACATGTTATATTGGCAGTAATCAGAACGATACAAGGTTATGTTAGACGATACAAGGTTATGTCAGAGTAGTTATGTTAGACATCTGAGAAAAGCTGATAATTTTGTGCTTCTTGTGTAACTCTAACACTGCTTAAAAGAGGGACATTAAAATAAAAACGTCTCTGTAGATTGAAAATTATAGAACATGATTTGTGAAAGTTTCAAAACAGATATGCAAAGATAAAAAAAAATCAGAAATGATAAAAAGGTGTCTTTCGACACTTACCAAGATTTGGTTTTATCATTTGGCTTTCCTATTTCATTGATTGAATTATGGTACTTAGATTTGATTGATCATGGCACACATTAAGTACATACAAACAAATATAACTGTCAATTATTTTTTTTAAATTGAATATTGTTTGTTTACATCATATTAACGTCATTTGATTTCAGTAAATAAAATAAATGTTGAATATTCTTTTGACTCAGCTTGAGCAAAAGAAACTATGCCGCCGAAAGGTTCTGGAAAAAAAACTGTACAAAAAAAGTCCACAAAAATAAAAAAAAATGATAAATTTAGAGTTAGGATTTTCAGTTACACGTAAACTTCTATTGATATATTTAGAAAGATTGTTTTCAGAAAAGGCTTGACTGGGTGTATAGGAAATAGATTTCTTATTTTTTTTCTTTTAAATATCTATACATAAGTACAGTATTTTCAAAATTCATCAGCTCTACTCTCGGTTAGGAATAGGCATTTTATTCTGCTTTATACCTTGGAGCATTATTTCATATCATACGAAACAGAAAGAAGCTTCAAAGAAATCGTTTCTTTTGATAAAAAAAATCCTTTTTATTCAAACTTTTTTCAGCTTCTTTCCTTAACATCATTCGCTCATCTCATCTGACATTTCATAACAGATGGAAAGGAAAAATGGAATCAAAGCAGGTTTGAATCAAAAATTAAAAAAAAAAATCAGGTTAAACAAAAACGTACATCTAAGAATTTGTTTGTTGCAGTTTGTTCTTTAACTTTCTCGCCTTTTATTTCTCTCCCCCTCCTATTTTATTTTTGCAGTTGCCTTTTCTTCTACTGTCAAATGCATTATCCCTAGAAAATCCATTGTTCCTTATATTGGACTTTAACATTTGCTTGTCAAACAGAAAAAGGCATATCACTTCGACGTGTTTGTCAACTGCTTTTTCAATATGAAATTTCAACCTTCCATGTCTAGACAACGCCTTCCGTTTTTCTTGTATTAAAAATGTATTTTTCAAAAAATACGCCACTAGCAGTGAAAGCGGAGTTCTTTTTCTTTGAACTTCATCTTCGTGAGAATGTCTTCAGAATTATAAAAAGAAAGTGTTGTTTAAGTGTAGATATTTGGTTCTAAAACTGTAAGCATTACATGTTTTTTTACAGATTCTTTTAATTCGTAATACTAACTGAAATTATATGACATTTATTTCACCAACCACAACTCAAAGCCAACCTCTTTGAACTTCAAAATATTGTCATCCAGAATTTTTTGATATCAATATGAGTCTAACGTTAAACAGATTTATGCCAAAATTACATGACTTGTATTCTGTTTCTTTTTAAATCAATTCTGTGTTGAACTAAAGCAGAAACTTAAAGATGCATTTAATATACTTTCTATAGATTGGTTAGCTTATAATTATGAAACTTTATTGGCTATTCTGAATGTAGAATAGTATTCTGAAAATTAATTATAGGCATAGATAGACGAGTGTGGCTCATGTATCACTTATTATTACTCTAAACAATTCTTTAATTTCGTCATTGTGGTATTAAACTGTGAAAATCGCAACTGCAATGAAGTTTTTTTATCTTTTATGTTGGCCTTCTATTTAATGAAAATACAACAAAGTTTTAATTATATCTTTGTTTATCTGTACAATGACAATCATATCATTTAAAATGTTATATATTTTCATTTTCTCGTATACGAAATAACCCTCAAAAATAAACAAAAAAATTGACTTAGAGTTCGACGAATCTATACTTTCCAGATTTCTCTGAGGATGAAAACTGCATTTTTGGAAATATGTCTGTCTTCTGCAAACAATTCGAAATCGCATTGAGATAGATTTATTAAATTTAGTATGTGATCGTCGAATCAAATTGATCCATTTTTATCAATTTTTGATCGAATTCTATTCACAGAAAGTCTGCTTGTATGGTTATCCAATAGCAATACGATAATTACAAAATAAAAAATAAAACCTAGATGAATGAAATTTTGACTATAGATTTAACATGTAAAGGGTAGATTCGTAGAGTTTTGGACCAAACAAATTAAGGTGTAGACAGTCTGGTATTCTGTATGGTTTGCATACTTATAACAACACAACACTGCAGCGAATTAGGTACTAGAAATTTGATATGTGGTTTTATTATTAAAATACGTACTAATTTTGTATCAAATTTTAGTATTTACCAATCAAGAAAAAGGAGTCTAAAATTCTTTCTAAATTTTATTCCCTATATGAACACTGGGTCCTTTTGTAGAGGTCTGTGAACTTTGGGTGTTTTCTATCTTGCCCAATATTAAATTTTTTTTAATGGAAAGGAATGATAACTTTATTAAAGGAGTATGCAAGAAAGTTTGGGAGAGACTGTTTCCGCTGTGTTATCACTGTAACTGTTATTGCAATGAAGTTATTAAACTTTTAAATAAATTAACTTTAATTAAGTTATTAACTTTATGAAGGAGTTATTAAACTTTTAATGTGAAAATTTAATAACTATCAGACCGAATTTATCCACTTTTGTTAAACTGTCATTCAAATTAATGAAAATATAATACACACTTTTAATTATGATATTATTTATTTGCACAATGAGTATCGTATAATGTAAAATGTTAGATATTTTCACTTTCTCTCATACGAAGTACTCCAAAATTTTTTATTAAACTTCAAAAGGTTCGACTATGAGAGTTCGACAAATCTATACGTGTCAGACCTTTCTTAGTGCAAAAACTGCATTTTTGCAATTACGCCTGTCTACAGTGAAATGGATAATTCAAAATCAGTTTCAGATAGATGAGTGAAAATTTAATATATAACCAACAGACTGAATTATTTCCACTTTTGTGAAATTTTGATCAAAAATGTATTCACATGAAATCTGAATAGCTACTCAATAGCAATTATGATGAATTTTGAATATAAGCTTCACATGTGAAGAGTAAATCCATAAAAGGTTTTGAAGCAAAGGAATTAAGGTGTTGACTGTCTGGTAGTCCGTATATTCTAATTCTTGCAAACTTAATTACTAAACAATGCAGTGAATTAGGTATTAGAAATTTGATATGTGGTTTTGTTATTAAAATTCTAATTCTGTACTAGAATTTGGTTTTAACATGCAAAGAAAACGAAGGCTAAAATTCATTAAAAAAAATTTTTTTTCCTACATAAACGCTGAGCGTTTCTGTGTAGGCCTGAGAACTTTTGGTGTTTTCTACCTTATCTAATATTCACATTTTTTTTTATTGGAAGTAATGATAAGTTTATTAGGGAGTGTGCGAGAAAGTTACGGAGAGACTATCTCCTCTGTGTTACCATTATACTTATTTATACGAGTGTGACACTAAATTTCATTGAAAATATTTATTAGATTCATTTGTGTAGAATTTATTAATACGAATAATTTCCTTAAACAAGAGGAAAATATTTGAGAAATGATAATTTACTCATTTAATTTAATGGCACTATCAGCTTTTAGACAAAATATTGTTTTCGTACTCAACTTGCTTCCAGATTGATTTGTATTCTAAAAAAACATAGTGCAATTCCAATAGCAATAAATCAAATATCAGTTGATTTCCAATGCACTGTATACATATAGATATCCTATACTAAAATCAAACCGAATTTCCGAGTCAAACGAACGCTGTTATGCTTCGCTATAAATATCCCAACTACTGATATCCAAATCAGGTATTTGATTTTGACGAATGCTGTAGATGAAATTGATTGGAGAATAGCTGTCGCTAATGAAATATATTGTGTCGACTACGAGATGAGATCGGAGGTAATTTATAATAGGGACAGCGAGTTCATTTGCATCTGCAGAGGCTGATGGAATTATCAAAGTGCAGAGGAAACTTCCTTCAGAACGGCTACAGTGTGATTAAGATTTCTGTGGTTCTGGACAGCCTTTAAATTTAGTTAATTTTATCTGCTACTCTTGATTAAGCATGCATTCAGTTGTCTTATATTTAAAACTCATAGACTTTCCAAATGTATGCAAATATTAATTGAAATACGAATATCTCAAATGTTATGATTCCTCTTAATTGAGTCAGCGCCATTCCTCCCTGAAATGTGTGCTATCATCCAAAAGAATGAAGTTCCCAAATTGGGATCGTAAATCAATTTTTAGTGGATCGTAGTAAGACCTTAAATATAATCTTTAATATTCACAAAAGTGTGGTATGAGTTTAAAATCTTCATTCCACAAGTACAGTTCCTTTTCCTATGATAGTTTACTAGATTTTACATTCCTGATTTTCTAGTAAAGTAACAAAAAATCAATCTAGTAATTCTTAATAGTTATTTAATTGAAAATGTACGGAACATTTTAAGAAGAACTAATATCATTTCTATGATTTATTGATTGCAAAATGCATCTAAATATAAGCAATTGATTTTCTTATATGAAATTAAGAATTTAAATTACACTCATGTCCTTAAATTAAGGATAATTCAGAGTGACGCGGAAATCAAACTCTAAAATACATATATCACCCATAAAATGGTTACACACATCTTCAAAAATCATTTGCAAATTGCAGGATAGTACGTCACAATGACGAGAGTGTAAGAGAGTGATGTATAAGGAAGACAGGCAAAGAAGTAAAATTATTCGCAAGCGCTTTATAAGCCTTTCAGTGCAATAACCGCATAGTTATGATACAAAGGATGCATTCGGATGATTTTTTACGTGGTAGAATTATCGGCCGTCTGGAATGTGGGCGTACCAGGTGGAAGTATCCGAGGAACTTGGAATCGCCCAGAGTGTCAACTCCAGACTTTGGCAACGATTTCAAGATGATGGTAATGTGAGTAGATGTTACAGCATAGGCTGCCCCCGACTTATCACGCCTAATGAGGACCGGTATTTGGCAGTTACTGCCAAAAGAAAGAGATGGAGCACAGCATCAAATGTGTCTCATCAACTCTCTTCAGCTACTGGTAAGACAGTTTCAAAGCAGATCGTGTACAGACGCTTAGGGTAGATTGGTCTATATGCTCGTAGGCCTGTCACGTGTTCCACTTACTGCAACTCTCTGTCGCCTGCGGTCAGCCTGGAGTAGAAAGCATGAATTGTGGACACCGCAACAGTGGGCTTGTGTGATGTTTTCCGACGTGTCCAGGTTTAGCTTGCAGTCTGATTCTCGCCGAACATTCATATGGAGAGCGCCAGGTACCCGTTACCACCAAGAGAACATCATTGAACGAAACCGTTACAGTGGTGCAAGATTGCTCGTTTGGGGAGAAATGTATTCTGGGTTACAGAACTGACCTGCACGTTCAAATTGGAACCATGACAGGCCAAATCTATAGGGACGTCATTCTGGAACAACATTTGTTTGTTTCGGGGCGCCATGGGATCACAATTCGTGTTTATGGATAATAACGCCCGTGCTCATCGTTGCTCAACGAATGCCTTCGATCGGATGATATCACCCATATAGACTGGCCAGCATTCTCACCGGACTTGAATCCAGTAGAGCATGTATGGGACATGCTTGGCCGACGAGTTGCAGCCCGTCAACCACTTCCTACATGTCTACCGGAACTTCGGAAAGCATTGCTTGATGAGTGGTGTAATATTCCCCAAGATTAAATCGATAATTTGATACTCAGCATGCCTGGGCGTTGTAGGGACTGGGAGGCATACTATGTATTAACCATCATACCAACCATATAATATTGGTTTTTGTAAATATTCGTTTTGGTAATTTGTTTCTGGGAGCAAAAAATCGCAATTTTTATTAATGATATCAAACATATTGTATCTTTTTTGCTCTTTTGCTCTCACATTTGTTTTGCTTCTGATTCTTTCTTGGCCACGGTGGCCTGGTGGTAAGATCTCGGCTTGTAAGTCGTATGGTTTCAGGTTTGATACCCTATTCCACCGAAGAACGTCGTGTAAGGGGGTCTGTTGCACGTTAAATCCGTCATACCAAACGTCCTCCCGCTGGTGTGGTGTGATGTGGTGTGGCGAGGGGGATGCCAGCTCAGGTGTCGTCCTTATAATCTGACCGCGGTTCAAAATGACGAGGTCCGTCCCAAAATAGCCCTAGTGTTGCTTTACAACGGGAGGTTACTATAACTAATCTAATCTGACTCTTTCTTTTCCTGAACTTGTATTATCCTTAATTTATGGGCATGAGTGTATTTAATACGCAAATGTGTCTTCATATTAATTGTAAAAAATGAGAAGTGAATAAGGATGACGAAAATATTACAGAATTTATAAGAGAATAGTTAAGAACTAAAGAATTGGACACGCCTCGAGTCGTACTTCACGGTAAATTAAATGTTATAGTAATAGAAAACAATACACACTCCATAAATGAAATAAGAATATAAAATAAAAAAAAGCATAGACTTTTTTAAAAAAAGGTTGGAATTTCATTTCACATTTTCTGGGAAATATTTTTATCCAAAAAAAAATGCCACACTATTTCTTGTAGAAGAAAAGAAATAGCTCTTCCGAATACAAAACAATAAAGTAGAATTTTAATTCTGCAATTTTGTCTATTAAACAACAATACCTCTCACTCTAATTTATCTTCCATTGGGTTTCGAAATATTCAAAATTAACTTAATATTTAAGAAATTTATAGATTTTATGGCGTTTTACTATTCAAATGACTCATCTGTAATCCTATTTGGAATAAAAAACGTATTCTGTTACCTCCAAGAAATAGAATACATTTCTGACAAGAATGCAGAAATTTTGTTTAAATAATACTTTAAAAGTATTTGGATTTTTTAAGGCACAGAACTTGAATATTATTTTTCATTACGTTTTTGATTTTTTCATTATTTTTCCTAAATTCTCTTCATACATTTACAATATATGAATTAAGCACATGACAAATTCTCATCAAGTACAAGAATTCACTTGAAATTTAAAATTTTTTTCTTGGTAAATCCTACTGAATTTAAGATAAGGAAGAACTGGGTTGTAATATTGAAAAATATCTCTCCCACTTTTTTTTGTAGGAACAATATTTTAAACATACATAAACACAATTTCTTTCAAGATATAGGTATTTTTATTTAATTTAAGGCCTACCACGAGAGCTTCTTTGTATATTGTATCGAAAAGGAATATAAGCTATAGGCCTCATAGAAATCGATTCTCCTTTTAACTCAAGTTTTTGCAACTCTTCCCTGCAACATCCTCCCTTCAACTCTTCAGTCATTTAGAGCCAGAAAGTGAGGGGAAAAAAATAAACTCGAAGTAGAGATTTGTATCCGAAATTAAAAAAAGAAGCAAAGAAAAACCGAGTTAAAGAAAAATATAGTCTCTTCTCGTAGAACTCGCGTGTTACTTTCAACTCACTGCTCATAGAAAAAGAAAAAAGAGTCGCCTCTTTTTCTTTATTCCCCCCCCTTTTTATTTTCTTTCATCAAGGACTTTAAATATAGATGTCAACTGTTACAAATATTGGGATTTTACAATGCCTATAGGATAAGTTAAAGCTGGTAGTTTCCGCACAGTTGTTAAAATCATGTTTGATGCTGCATTCTTTTCTGCTCGCCTGAAGGCAAGGCAGGTTTTTTATCATATTTATAAGTGAATTTGTCTTGTTAAAAAGTGACACAAGGACTTGAAAATAATCTTGAAACTTATTCTTCGAAACTAGGCTTCGACAATGATTTCAAAGCAGATTTTTTGCTTAAACGTTGTGTTATTGTATGAATATTTTGAATACAACTCAAATACGCTTTTAGACTACATTGAAGTTTTTCTTCGGATTCATTTATCTTAAATGGTCTGTGATAATGAATAGAAAAATAACCCTATATGCACCAGAAATTTTTTGTTTTTGGTGTTGAGAAATTTTGATTATTGGTTGAAGGGATTGTATTCAACTCCGAAGTGAATTTGACGAATATATGCGGATCAGAAGTCTTTGTGCTAGATAAATATATTTTGGAATTATATTTCAGTCTCTGTCTGACCTTCTGTCCATGCGTTTGTCAGCAAGGAAACTTTAAAAATTCTTTGATCAATGAAATAGGATTCTCCCCGCTATTTCAGACTTTTAGATCTATACTGATTTTTGTTCGGTTTTTCGAACGCCGTTTTCCTGAACATATACCTGACTTTTTTCAATGCATTATTGACATACAAAAGAGAAATGTGTATTGTTTTTGATGTTTTTCATTTCATTTCCATGGAATAATGATTTTTAGTAAAGACATTTATTTATATGCATTTTTTTCTATCTTGTTCAAAATATGTGAAATTTATTGTATGAATCGCCCAATAGTTCGTTGAACTTACATACTTAGCGAAATTTCTCAGTGCGAATATTGCGCAGAAATATTTCTATGATGAAGATCGTATAGCTATAATTAATAATAAAATTTCCAAAAATGAGCGAACCAGCCCCAGAATAGCATGAGATATCGCTCGACATCATTAAATGCATATATTTTGAAATTTTATATATAGGAATATTTGTAATTTTAAGTTGGCATGAAATTATGTAGTTAAAATTCTTGAGATATTTAATAAGGCTTTTACCAGACAATATGCGAGAAAATTTTGGAAAGACTATTCCGGCTGATTTATGTGGGGTTTCAATGCTGAATAATATTTTTTTCGTGATTATGCTGTGATTGTCAAAATTTTAATGTGATGTGTATATATATATATATATATATATATATATATATTAAAATTACAGTTTAGAGTGAAACTTGAATTAATTATAAAAACTATGAAACTATAAAATATAAAACCATATAGTATTTGAGACTTTCAAAATTTCTTACGGTGCTATAAAACTCATTCTAAGAATTAACTGAATTGAGCTACTTTACTGATATTTTTCTAAAGAAATTAGTACAGACATTGCTTTATTTTGAAGGTTTTGTTCATTTTTCAAGTATTTTTCAGTTCCAATTAGTTAATTTTTATTAAATAAAATTCTCAACAATTACTACAATTCTAGATTTATGTCAAATTTTAGTTTCCACCATTTTCAGAAAAATATGTCTAAAATACATATTTTCTTTGCCGGTACATGGGTTTTAATTGCATAACATCAATTAATCGCTAAAGATCGCTCTTTAATAGATGATTTCGTAACTAATGTTTGCTCGTGACATGTGGTTTGTAATATACAGGTAAATTTATTAGAGACTACGAGAGAAAGATTCTTGGAGACTACTCTCGCTGGTTTTATTTTGAGATATCCATGCTACGAAATTATGCATGATGATTGATAAATCAATGATAAAGAAATAGTCTGCAGAGTTTCAGACTGTATTTTACACCACTAAAGTCTCAAGTAAGGAAGTAAATGAATATAGATTTATAGATAGACTATAAAAAATTTAGATTTCACTACAGTCAGTGACATGCTATATTGGCAACGATCTGAAATATAAGTCATCAGATTATATACGTTAGACGCCTAAGAAAAGTTGATAATTTAGGGCTTCTCGTGTAACTCTAATACTGCTTGAAAGAGGGCCACCAAAATAAAAACAAAAGTGCCTCTGGATTGAAAATTATAGAACATAATTTGTAAAAGTTTCAAAACAGATAGACAAGGATGAAAAAGTAGAAATGATAACCAGGTGGTTTCGACATACTTAAGATTTGTTTTTATTATCTGGCTTTCCTACTATATTCATTGATTTCTAGCACTTGAATTCGATTGAAGTTACTTGATATATTGATATATTATGATTGACATATTATGTACGCACTTGATATATTATGTACGTATCATAAAGTATAACTTTATATAAGTTTCAGAATCTTTTTAATATTCTTTACTGACATTAATTTAATGTCATTTGATTTCAGTGAGTAAGATCAGAGTTGAATGATCTTTTGTTTCAGTATGAGCAAAAGAAACTATTCCACCCAGGTTCCGAGGACAATAATGAGCAAAAAATCCGTAGAAATTAAAAAAAGGATCAATAGATATGTCTCATTATAAATTAAAACCCAGAAATTTAGAAGTGGGGTTTTCAGTTATGCGTCGATATATTTGATATTGATATATTAATATTTCGACTGATATATTTGAAAAGATTACCTTTAGAAAAGACTTGATTGGATATGTTGGATGTAGAATTCCTATTTTTTTCTTTATTTAAGTATCCTTACGTAAGTACAGAATTTAAAAAATTCATCAGTCCAACACTCGCTTAGGAATATGCATTTGATTCTGATTCACACCTTATAGCTTCATTTCATGTCATATGAAACTGAAATAAGCTTAGAAGAAAACGTTTCTCTTTTTGATGAAAGAAATAAAATCCTCTATGCTCAAGTTTTTTTCAACTCATCGCCTCTGACATTTCATAACAGATGGAAAAGAAAAATGGTGTAAAAGCAGATTTTAAGCAGAAATTAAAGAAACAAAACAACTGGTTGAACAAAAACGTACCTCTAAGAATTTGTTTTTTGCTGTTTGGAAAGAAAGAAAAATATTTATACGTATTCTTTAAATGTCTTGCCTTTTGTATACCCTCCCCTTTTATTTTGGAAGTTACCTTTTCTTCTACTGTCAAATGGATTTTTCCTGGAAAATCCATTGTCCCATATATTACTTTAACATTTGCTTGACAAGCAGAAAAAAGCATATCACTTCTACGTATTTGTCAACAACTTTTTCTATATTAAATTTTAGCCTTTGATGTCTTGACATGCCGTCCTTTAAACAACGCCTTTCGTTTTTCTTGTATTAAAAATATATTTTTCAAAAAGTGTGCCTCTAGCAAAATAAGCGAAATTCCTTTTCTTAGAATTTCATCTCCAAGAGAAAGTTTTCAGCAGGAAAAAAAGTACTGTTTAAGTGTAGATATTTGTTTTTTAAATATTACACATTACAGTGTGGTTATAATTAAACTTCCCCAATAAACAGCGTCCTACAACGCAAACGGGTTAACGGATTGCAACGAAATTTGGTATATAGACTATACACAAGATGCGCTCGGGGAATTTAGAAAAAAAAAATATTTAGTTCCAAAATGTCCACCAGAGAGCACCTTTTCTGGAAAACGTTAAATTTAACACAATAAAATACCAAAAAGGAATACAGAAACAATATTAGCAATAAAGAATAAATATTATCTATACTTATAATAAAGCTCAATGTGTGTGTGTGTGTGTGTGTTGGCGCTCTACAGGTCAGACCATTCAACCTACAGCTACCAAATTTGGCACGTGTATACCTTGGAGGCCGGGAATGTGCACCTGGGGGTTATTTTTTCGAATTTTTAACTAGAATTTTATTTATTTAAAAATTAAGCGAAATTTTGACGTGTTTCTGCTATAACTGCCGAAAATATTACCGCACAAGAAAGATTTTTACATGAAGTTAAAGATCAAAAATTTATCTTTTAAATGATACTAATGTTTTAATCTTAAAATTAAATTTCTATTTTTAATGAATTTTTAAATAAATATTTTAATTATGTTTTTCAATATTTTTTTCGTCAAAAATAAAAATTAAGATTAAGCACGTTTCGCATTCATTGAAAAAAAAATAGCTTTTTTCAAAGTGTTGCCATCACATTGACTAAAGCTCTAACTGAAAATAAATTAAATCTTTTTGGAAATGAAATCTACAAAAATATAATTTTCGGCACATGTCTGTAGGAAATGAAACAAATGTGAAATATTATTTTTTCAAAAAAATAAATTCAAGAAAAATTATTTTATGATCTTTTACACTCCTTATACAGAGTGTTTATTTAATCCCCGATCCATTTTGATATTTAATGACTCATAAAATAATGAAGATGTAAACAAACTTATGGCATTTATTGATGGAATAACTCATATATTTTCCTTTTCAGGTTTGAATATTTTTACTTTTGTAAATATCGTCTGCGCGTTTCGTTAATTTCAGATAATTTCATTTTCCAGTCAAAATATCTGTACTTTTCTAAATACCGTCTGCTTATTAATTGCCTTTTTCTATCTTTTGTTTTTGGCAACTATTGAAATGTTATGTTTACTTTTGATGTGTTTGTTCTATGTAGTACTTTTGTATGTGATGTTTTATTCGAGCGGATATTAAGGAGAATGCATACACCACAAGAGAAAGCACAGATTTTATGGTGGTCATAGAATTAATTTCCAATCAACTAAATCACTGACTTTTAAGAGTTAATTTCTAATCATTTAAACTGACTGATTTATGAAGATTTGAATATCACTATTCAATAAAAAAAGGATAATTTGAGATTTTCCATCGATCGCTTCAAAGAAAATACGCCAATCAGCGCGAAGGTTTTTCAAGATTAATTGGCCTAAGATTATGAAAATGGTGAGTTTTTCTAAATTTTTAACATTTAAAACTTCATAAATAAGTCTTAGTTGATCGTGGAAAATAGAAACATTCATTCATTTATTTAAAATTTGGTGTGCCCGGAATATTTATCAGAATATGATACCTTACTGCATTAAATTTAGACTTCATAATTTTTGAAATATATTTATAAGCAGGAACAAAATATTATTATTGATTTCATTTCAATCCTTTTGAAAGCAAAACTAAAAACTGAATTTTATACTGAATCTCAGAAATTTTTGTTGAATTATTGTTTGAGATATTACATAAACTATGAAAAATATTTTGTAGTTAACATAAGACTTAAATACTGAGCGATTCTGTTTGCAATACTCATATTCAATAATAATAATACTTAATAAATAACAATAAAGATGATAAATAAAATAAAGCGCTTGGTTTTATTAAAAATATCTTAATATTAATTGCAATTTCGTCATTTGCATTTTAAATTAAAGTTGAAGTTTTACCGGAAATGGCAACAAATTAGCAAAATATATATACTAAATTGAACGAAACGATCTAAACAGTATAAGTTTGGTATGACTATCAAAATTTGAAGATTTAAAGGATTCTCAAACAGAACATTTTTAGAGACCAGTTACTTAAAATATTTAATTGAAAATTGTAGCGAGCGGTAATATTGGCGAACCGGCTGGTCGCCAAAGGCGGCTAGTAAGTAATAAAATGAAAAAAAAACAGTAAAAGCTGGAAACTCCATAACGTTTCATGTGCAAAGCATCACAACTGATCAGTTATGATCTGCTGTTGAACACACTGTCCACCCACTTGAAATTTTGCATGTGAAGAAGGTTTTTCACATGGAGCACATTTTCTTAAATCGTCCTGGACACGATTAACAGCTTCTCCTCTTGTTCAATTTCGCCCTAATTAGTTCTGGTTTCTGAAAACTGAAATTTTTTTTCTCTTAAACAGTGTTTTTTCCTTACCTTTACTTAATGTGGTTCGATGACAAGGTGATCAAAAACTTGTCAATAAATGTTAATATTGTTTTTGTACTTGGTTTTGGTCGTTTATTGTGTTAAAATTAATGTTTTTCTGGAAAAAACGCCCTCTGGTAGATATTTTCCGTGAGCGCATCTCTTGTCTAGTCTATATACCAAATTTCGTTGCAATCCGTTCAGCCGTTTGCGTTTCAGCCGCTGTTTAGAGCGGAAGTTTAGTTATAACCATCTTGTACATTACTTTTTTAGATTCTTTTAATTTGTACTTAATACTAACTGATATTTTTTGACATTACTATCACCAATCAGCAGACAAAGCCATCCTTCTTGAACAGAAATATTGCAATCCGAGATTTAATGATGTCAGTATGATTCTAAAATGATACAGATTTATGTAAAAATCATACGACCAATATTATGTTTTTGTTAAATCAATTCTATGTTGAACTGAAGCAAAAACTTAAATATGTATTTAATATACTTTCTATAGATTGGTTAGCTTACAATTATGAAACTTATTGGCTATACTTAATGAAGAATAGAGTTTTGAAAATGAATGGCAGCCATGGGTAGATGAATTTGGCTCGTCTATTAGTTCTGAATATTTGATAAAAATATTGCACTATATCTGTAAATATTAAGTGATAATTTCTCAAAAAAATTATTTAATTTCGCCACTGTGGTATTAAACTGCGATTGAAATAAAGTTATTAAATTTTTAAGTTGTCATTCTATTAATGAAAATATAATATACATTTTTAATTATAACTTTATTTATCTGTGCAATGACAATAATGCTATGCAAAATTTTCTCTTTCTGTCATACAAAGTACCCCGAAAAGGTTATATAAAACTTCAAAAAATTTGACTTTGATTGCTCGACGAATCTGTACGTTCCAGACCTCTCAGAGTGCAAAAACTGCATTTTTTGAAGTACGTCCGTCTTTTGTAAACAGAAAAGTTCAAATCGCTTTGAGATTGATGTCTGAAATTTAGCATATGACCTTCACACCAAATGTATAAATTTTTGTCAAATTTTTTTCGAAGTCTATTCACAGGAAGTCGGTCTGTATGCTTACACCGATAATTATAAAATTAAGAAGCCAAAATGAATCAAATTTTGAACCGAAACTTAACATGTAAAGGATAGATCCGTAAAGATCTTTGAATGAAATGCATTCAGGAGTTGTCAGTTTGGTATTCAATATATTCTAATTCTTACAAACGTGATCACTCAATAATGCAGTGAATTAGGTATTAGAAATTTGATATTATGGTAAAAGCTTATAAGCCAGTTAACAGCTGAGGCAGCAAGCCATTGCTTTTGTATTGTGGTCATGTTACTCGGCTGCGAACCACAAGGTCCCAGGTTCTATCCTCGCTCATCGCCAATACTACACTGAAAACTTCAGTCCATGAACCTTCAATCTTCGTACATCTGTTGTGGCGCCATCTACCCACAAATAAAGTCTTCAGGTTCACTTGACGCAGCAATACAAAAAGGCCGCAGCAACCCAAAGTCGTCAGACTCACTTGACGCAGCAACCACTCACCCACACACGCTCGCCATAACACTTGGCGCTTCTCAGTTGGGTACAGGCCCATTAGAATAAACAGCTAATACATCACCACCTCAACAGCCATATCGTTCGTCTCGCCTCCGACTCACTGGAGGGAGAGTCTGTAGTGAAAGTTTATATTCCAGTTAACAGCTACGCTACGCGAGCAAGTGCTTTTGTATTGTGGTCATGTTACTGGGCTGCAAACCACAGGGTTCCAGTTTCTATCCTCGCGCATCCCAATTCGTAACACTACTCAAGTTCTAGTTCAGTGATCTATTTTGGTTTTACCTAATCAAGAAAAAGTAGTCTGAAATTCATTTAAAATTTTTTTCGCTTCAAGAACGCTGAGTGCTTCTGTGAAGGTGTGAGAAGTCTTGATTTTTTCTAACTTGCCTGATATTCAATTTTTTTATGAGAAAGGATGATTATTTTATTAGGGAGTGTGCGAGAAAGTTTCGGAGAGACTATCTCCGCTGTGTTATTATTGTATTTATTTATGAAAGCATAAAATTCATTTTCATTGAAAATATTTATTAGATTCCTCTGTGTAGTATTTATCATTAAGAAAAATGTCCTAAAACAAACGGAAGATATTTGAAAATTGATGATTTAACTAGTATGATTAACTTACACAAAAGTATTATTTTCAACTTGCTTTGAAATTGATTTAATTCCAAAAAAATATAAAGAGTGGAATTCCAATAGCAATAAGTCAAATATCAGATGGTTTTCTATTCACTATAAACACCGTCAAACCTAATTTTCAAGTCAAACGAACGCTGTTATGCTTCTCTAAAAATATCCCAACTACTAATAACCAAATCGGGTATTTGATTGTGATGAATGTTGTAGATGAAATTGATTGGAGGATAGCTGTCGCTAATGAAAGATGTTGCGTCGACTGCGAGATGAGATTAGTTTAGTTATATTAACGTCCCGTTTGAAGCAACGCTAGGGCTATTTATTGACGGACCTCGTAATTTTGAACCGCTATCAGATGACGAGGACGGCACCTGAGCTGACACCCCCCTCTCCACATCATACAACACAAGTGGGAGGACGTTTGGTCATGACAGATTTAACGTGCAACAGACACCCTTACACGACGGTTCTTCGGTAGAATCGGGTCACGAACCTAAAACCCTCCAATTCCGAAGCCGAGACCTTACCACCAGGCCACCGCGACCACTGCGAGATGAGATCGGAGGTAATTTATAATAGGGGCAGCGAGTTCATTTGCTCCTGCAGAAGACCGATGGAATTAGCAGTGGGCAGGGAAACTTCCTCCTCAGAACGGCTACAGTGTAATTAAGAGTTCTGTGCTTCTGGATTATCTTTGAAATTTTGTTAAAATTTTCACTCTTCTATTCTTGAGTTAAAAACGCATTGAATTGTCTTTTATGTTTAAAAGACTTTCCAAATGTATGCAAATATTTATTGGAATACTGGAACATCTCAAACGATATGATTCCTCTTAATTGAGTCAGCGCCATTCCTCCCCGAAATATGTGCTATCATCCAAAAAGGAAGTTCCCAAACTGAGGGTCGTAAATCAATTTTTGGTCGGTCGCAGTTAAATCTTCAATATAATCTCTAATATTTACAAAAATGTGATGTGGATTTAAAATGTTCTTCATGTCGCAAGTTCGAATTTTTTTTTAATAAAATTATGCTAAGTAGTAAATATTTGTGTCTTTGCAAAATTTCTTTTTAAGCTCATAAAATCTATATTGGAAAGAATGTTCGTAATTTGTCCCTCAAAAAATTGCGTTCTCTGAGGATGTCTGAGCCGCTATAAATTCGGTTTCTAGGAAAATAAATCGGAACGTTCAACATTTTGGATAGTTGTCATTTAAAGATAACGAAAGCGTTAAAAGATCGATGAAGGACTGAATATCAAGAGTTGCAGTTTAACTTTTTATGGAGTGGCATCGGTTGAAGCTTCTCAGGTAGGAGTTTCAGAATTTTCTCTCGCATATTTGGTAACTATTTATGACTAGAAAACGTCTCTTGCGTGGCATATCCCCAAGAAAAATTTGTCTTGGTGGTGATTTATTATTTTGAGGTTATCTCTATCTTCAGGTTATTTTTAGCATGCTGGTTGCTATTTCATATTATTAATAGATTGTCCTGATAATAGCACTGTAAATTTAAAATGCTTTTATAAAACGTTTTATTTTTATAAATAATGTAATAAATCCCTCATTTTATATTAATTGGACTTCAGAATAAATTGCATTTCCGGTATAATAACTTGCATCTGAATGTAATATTAGTCGGATCGAAATATATTTTAACTTTTAAGATCTGTTTTGTGGTAACGTTTGATGAAAGAATTCAAGGTTCATTAATTTCATCATATTAAAAGTTAGTCCTGAGATTTGTGGAGAATAATTTTAAGCGCTGGTTAAATTAAAAACTGAATTCTTGGAAGTGTAAAGGCAATTTTATTAAATCAAATCTTGGCTTAATTTTCTCTTTTGGATAAGAGACTTTGTTCACGCGTATTCATCTACAAGTAACCGATTGTAATTCACAATGAACCAAATTCCATTTTATAATTCATCGTTCTAATCAAGGATAAAATTTTCTATCTAATTACATTGTGATATTGAAACTTCACTTAACAACGTATCCCCTCTAGTCGCCCTGCCCGCTTATACTGCTACAAATCAGTGATATTAATTGTCTAAGGAAGAAAGTTTTATAGATATTTTTAATGACTGTTAAAAGGATGCCAAGTTAATGACCTAGACCTTGCGACAAACTTGATGACTTTGACAACGAAGCTGTGGGTTCTCGACTATACGAATTTGAATTCTGGCGTTTGTCATAGAACATTCAATATCCTCTCGCAGGATTATTAAAGCAGTGGTGCACAGAATCGATAGAAGAAATTAAGAGAAATATATTGTTACAAATCCGTAATGCTGCTTCCCAGCATTGTTGGTTTAATCTCTGGAAGGACCGCTTTGCGATCAGCTCTGTTGGATGCTGATTGAATGCCGAATCTGTGATCTCAGGGTTTGGCGACTTTGGCGACAAAATAGATATTACTGGAAACTTCCAGAATTTTAATGATTCAGCCAATAGGAACCGAGATACTCTTGATTAATCCAGAACATTCTCTGGCCGTCTTCTGGGAACTATAAAAGACCGGCAGTCTCAAGCTGCAGTCAGTCGTAGTCGTGAAACGAATCATGCATTGAGTCGCCGAGAGGATAACGAAGCAAAGGCGGAATAGTCCAGTGAAGAACAAGCGTTGTGTAGAGCTCAAGAGTTGCTGAACTGAGCTGTGTGCCAACTCTTGGTGTTTGTTGATAAAGAGCATCGAGTCGTGTGTGGAGTAGCCAGTCGCGTAGTAGTGAGTCGGCAGATGGGTACAGCTAAAGCGAGGATACAATGGTGAATTGCAGACGTTTGGAGAGACCGTAGAGTGAAACTACTCAGATTCCCTCCTTCTGCTGAATTCTGTCTGGCCGCTTTGTGTGCTGTGGTTGTTTCTACTACCGATTACTACTTTTGGGTTACTACGTTTGTTGTAGTATGATGCTGTGTGTTTCCTGTGTTCGCCTCGGCTGTATATTTGTCGTTTTCGTGTTAATAAAAGTCGCCGTCTGTCACTAGAGGACTTTTTATTTCATCGACGAACAAATCGCGAAAGAACCCTGACGGAGTATCCGTAACAATATCTTTGCGTTGTTGATTTCTGCAGAAAAATCTGGGATCTTTGCAATTACTGAAGAGTGATATGCTGGTTCTGTGCTGCCGTTTACTGCAAATGTTATTTTTGTGTACTCTTCGGCTGTGCTTTGCTACTTGCGTTTTCATATAGAATGAAACATCTTTATCGGTTACTTAGTCTTTTAGACAAGCCATAGCTTCAATACAGATAAAATCATTTTACAAACAGATAATGCGTATATCAAGGGATCACAGCAAATAAAAACCTTGTTAAAAAACAAGATTCAAATTACATATTTAAAAGAAATATTAAACACAATTCTCGTTGTTGTTGTAAAATCTGTGTTGGTGTTTGCTAATTTCTCCAAGTAATAGACAATTTTGTTTTCTTTTTCGTTACACTAAAACTTTATTGCCCATCATATCATAAAGAAATGTAACTTGCTATGATTAAAAAATTAATTCTTATCCGAATAAATATTTATGAACAAAACTTTCTCTTTCTATGTGATATTTATATTGCTCCTTTTTGTTTTTGTCTCTGTATTTTCCATTTTCTCTAAAGACATTCTTTATAGAAAATGGAAAATACAAAAACAGAATGGAATTTGTTTACCGAAACGTTTTTACATACTGTCTACTAAAGATATCCTTCTTCTCAGGGAATGAAAATTGCCTACTTCGGGCAAGTCTGCGAACATAACGAGTATCCAGATCTATAGTTTCAGTGTCTCACACATTAGAATTGTGTGTGTGATTTGTAGTACCGTAAAGAAAACATATATCAACTGCGTGGCGAATAGTTACAAAATATTGATCTTTGGCGTGAATTTAGCCTTTTTACTTAATTTGCGTACAGTCATTGGAAATTTTTTTGGCTACTAAATGCTTGTGTGCAATTAATTCACAAGTACCACAAAATCAAATATGTATTTTAGAGTCTTTTTCCGACCTATTGAACCCGAAATTCTACATAGAACTACAATCGCAATCATAAGATCACATACAAAATTCCATTTACTTATGAAATTATGTTTACACGCATGGGAAATTACAGACAGACAGTAAACAACTTGACGAATTTGTTTCAAACTCGAAAAAGATTACATTTTAACTGCTTAACCTGAGTACTGAATTTTCTATCTTGCTCTCTTTACATTTTATAGTTATAGTGTTTTCTTGTCCTTGGACAGACTAACAGACAGATATCCTCCTAACATTTTTGAAAAAATACAAATGCCGGGGAATTTTATTCGGTTACTGAATCTACTCGAGCATAAGATTGTTTTCTCCTGTTCCTGACTTCCACAAAAGCACATTTTAAGAAAAGAAAAAGCTTCGTCTCCAGAAAACGTATATCAATGAATAAGACTGAAATTTTTATAGTAACATAAATTTGATAAAAGTGTCGATGCGGTGCGCGTACCCACACATTTAGTAACCGTAAAAAAATCCAATAAATTTAGTTGAATATTTCTCAGCTTTAATGCATTTGGTGGGTGAAAAAGAACTTAAAAAAAGCGAACGAAAAAATAAATAAGGTAAGAGACAATAGAGGTTAAAAAAACAACAGAAAGGTCTTTTTTTTCTTTTTAAGTATCAGCAAAGAAAAACAGTGAACATAGTTAAGAGTCAATATTTTCTTTCTACTTGCTTTTTTTATTATCTTCAGAACAAATATGCATCGACTTTATAATACTCTCATTTTACGGTTTTAAGCGTTAGAAAAGATGAAAGAAGGATGATAAAGGAATGGATGCAAAAATAAATTAACTCATTTATGCGAAAAGTAATCTATTTATGGAAAATCAGCAGGTGATATTTCATTTTCGTAGGGTTATACTAAGCATTATACGCAGTGAAGTTCAAAAGATATGTGAAAAGGGAAATAAAATAGTCCATTCTTATGAAATGCTACTCATGAATTTCTAAAATACCGTTCTGTCATTTATGGAATCTTAAGCAAACATAAGATGCAGAAGGATTTCCAATATTCCAGCCCAGTTCTGTCTTAGTAAAGGAAAATTGTAATATCTTAATGTAATCTAATATAATAAGAAGAAAATAAAAATGTTTTGATAGTTATTGCGTTTTTTTGCCCACGGACAGACAGATTTTCTCTGAATGGGTTCTTTCAAAATTTATTTCATTTCTACTATAAAGAAATAACGCTTATAATTTCATCATTTATCTTTAAATTATGTCTTGTAATAAAAAAATATTACAAATATTGGCTGAATCTTATTATTTTAGATGTTTGTTTCTCGAGGTTCAAACTGCGCGGGTGATGTAAATGACAGATTATTTTTTTCTGCAATTTCCCAAATAAATTATATTTGATAGAAAACAACGGCCTTTCCTTTAGTCTGATAGTTTGCAACAAATTTGGTATAAAGTACATATGCCAAATTTTATCCACCTAGCTGAAAATGTTTTTAAGTTTTTGTTTTAGAGTCATAATTCCACATTCCACATTTTGTTTTAGAGTCATAATAGTCATAATTCCACAAATATGTTTTTCGGATTCACGGAGGTTTGAAATGTAGAAATTTGTTAAAATATTGAGTTCGAATTTTTTTGCGAATATAGTGTTTTATTTTTGCTTGCTTTGCATATAGGGCTAAAGATTTATAGATGCATTTGAAATGCAGCTTAACTTGATCTCTTATATTCACTTTCTAGGTTGTATTTTTTTAAAGATAATCGTTTCCGAAGTATGATTTTCGCCATTTTTTATCCGATATTTAGGTATTAAATAGTGGTACATTATTTTTTGTTTTTTAACTGTCAAAACAATTTTATTCTTTTAAATATTAGCTTACCACATAGAACAAAATTTATACTTAAACGACCTGTTCCAATTTTCCGTCAAGGACTTTCGAATTTTTTTTATTCAAAAAGGATCCTCAACTAAGACAGAACTAGGCTGCAATATTAGAAATCCTTCTGCATCTTATGTTTGCTTAAGATTCCATAGATGACAGAACGATATTTTAAAAATTCATGAGCAATATTTTATACGAAAAATAGACTATTTTATTTCCTTTTTCTCATATCTTTCGAACTTCAGTTTGTATAATGCATAGCATAACACTACGGAAATGAAATATCACCTGCTAGTTTTCCAGAAATCGATTCTCTTTTGCATAAATGAGTTCATTTATTTTGGCAATTCATTCTTTCACCATCCTTCTTTCATCTTCCCTGACGCTTAAAACCAGAAGGTGAGAGAATGATAAAGTCGATGCAGATTTGTTCTGGAGCTAATAAAAAGAGCAAGTAGAACGAAAATATTGACTCTCAATTACGTCACTTTTTTTGTATGCTGCTTGCTGTTATTCTTAAAAAAAAGAAGAAAGACCTTTGTGTGTGTGTGTTTTTTATCTTCTATTGTCCTTTACCTTGTTTATCTTTTCTTTAACCTTTTTAAGGTTCTTTTTCTTCCGTCAAATGCATTAAATCTGAGAAATATATTGCTAAATTTACTGGATTTTTAACTTTACTAAATGTGAGAAAGAACACAGTGCTTTCATTCTGTAGTCAAATTTATGCTTAACATAAAAAAAATGCAGTCCTGTTCGTTGATAGCCTTTTCTTTCTCTTGTACTTAAAATGTGTTTTTGCGGAAGTCATGAACACGGCAGGGAAAACAATCTTATATTGGAATAGCTTTAACAAAAGAATGAAATTCCCATACATTTGAATTCTTTCAAATTGTTTTGATATTTTTAGATAAATAACTTCATCTTCATAACAGTTTTCGTAAGTGAAGAAATAGAATTTAATGTTTTTTGCATAAATATTTCAGAATTTATTATGATATTAATTATTAAGAATTCAAGGTTAAAAAAATGCCCATAATATTTCAATGTAAATTATAAAGGTGCATTTCGTGCAAATGTGCATTTTGTTAGCAATAAAAAAAGAGCATACATTTTGCAAAAAGCATACATTTCGATTTGTTTTCTTTAAAAATCAGTTTTCTGTATCTCATTTCTTCAGAGATATAGTATTTATGATCAGAAGATTATCAAATTATTGCTTACAGACAAAAAAAATAACGTCAATGTTATATTTAGATTTTCCTTTACTAAGACAGAACTGGGCTGGAATATTGGAACTAAATAGCTCTTCTAAATAAAATAGCAAAGTATAAGGTTAATTCTTCTACATTACTTCTACTAAAAGAAAATTTCGTCGAATTGGATCCCAATAGAACTTTCTTTGTATTTAAGAAATTTCTAAACTTTTATTGTGTTTAATTGTTTAAATTAAGTATCATTGATTGAATTCTACTTTCTCAAATATGTATGTTAGATTTATAATGGAACAGTAAAAAGGGGGAAAAATGAATCTTTTAGATTTAAAAAAAAGTAGAAACGTAACCATTAATAATTAAAACACGTAGCTATTATTATTTTTTTTTTTTTTGGTTTTTGAAATATATAGATAATTGTTGGTAGAATTTAAATATAATTTCTCATTATGATTATGAATTTATATATTTTTGAATATTTTGGAGAAAAATTTACACCATATTATTATTAATAAATCTTATTAAGTGCAAATAAGGAACAATTGTAAACGACAGCAAAAATTGATCTAAAATTTAAAAAAAATTTGCCTCAAAAATAACGCACCAGAATTTTGAATTTTTTCTCAAGTTTCTCTTTTGTGGGTGACGATATTTTAAGTATTCGTAATTACAGTTTCTCCAAACACCATTTCATTCAAAAATACAGCTTCCTTGCATATCGAAAGCAATATAAACTATTGGTCTTGTAAAAATTGATTTTCCTCAGCATCCTTCTTTCAGCTTCTCGATGTTTAAAGCCGAAAAATGAAAGAAAAGTAAACTCGAAGCAGAGATTTGTATCGGAAATAAAAAAAAAAAACAATAAAAAGGCAGCGAAAAAAATAGTTGAAGAAAAATATTATCTCTTCAATGCTTCGTAGAACTTATGTGCTGCCTGCAACTCATTGCTCTTAGAAAAAGAAGAAAGAGCGTTTTCTTTTACTTTACTCGCTCTTCTTTTATTTTTTTAGCTTCCTATTTTTGCACTTTTTTTCCAGCGAAATACGTTAAATCAGGAAACTCTGCTGCTCCAGATATTGGATTTTTATTGTGGCTATAGGATGAATGGAAGTTCGCTGCTTCGACACAATTGTTAAAAATGTGTTTAATATTGAAGTTTCTGCGCCTCCTGTCTGTACACAAGGGATATTCCTTTCGTCATATGTAAATTTATTATTTTCGTTTTTGTTGAAGAGTGGCACAGGCCTTGAGAGTAAAATTTCTCTTATCTTGAAACTTTTGTTCTTTTAGACTAGTTTCGACAATGATAAAAAAAGAATTATATTCACTTGTATATGTTTTAAATGGAAAGGAAAATAATTCTGGTCTGCATGCATTGAAGTTTTCTGTGGAAGCTTTTACTTTGATTGAATATGGATATTTAGATGGAACTATGAAAGTTCAAAGCATTTTTTCCCTTTCTGCTTTAGAGAAATTCTGATTATTGACTGAAGTGATACAATTGGACTTAGAAGTTAATGATGAATATAGTAAGGTCAGAAACTCTGAGTTTGAGAACTCAGTTTTGTATTATATTTATTTTATATATTTTTATATTATTATATTTTATAGTTATATTTATTTTTTATCCCATGCGAGTGTTGAAAAAACGATTTAGGTGAAAAAAATTTGATCTTCCTTATGAAAAATTTATAGATTTGAAATCAATTTTGAATGTTTTGACGAATGAGAAGCGATAGTTTTCCTTGTTTGTCCTGATTATGTGCTCAATGTGCAAAAAGCAAATTTGCATTAATTTTTACTTTCTCGCATACATAGTATAGAGAAAAAATAAAAATCGTCAAAAAATTCGAACTCGAGATTTTGACGAATTTTAGGTTTTAGACCTCCCTGGGTTCGAAAAATACACTTGCTGAATATGTCCGTCTGTTTGTGTGCGGCAAAGATAACTCAAAATACGTTGATCTAAACAGCTGAAATTTGGTATATGGTTTTTATGCGAAATTTGTAGATTTTTATCAAATTTTGAGCAAATTCCACTAAGAAAAAATATGTCTGTCCTGCTGTTCGAATATAATTTAAGAAAATTGATATGGATTATTTAGAATGTATTGAAAAAATCATTGAACTTATTGGTTGTATTGAAAGAAGCGCCGCATTTTTTTTAAATTCTTAGAATTCTTAAAACTAATCTATATTTATATAAAGCTCAATTTGTATGTGCGTTGGCACTCTGCAGGCCAGATCGTTCGACCCCAGCTACCAAATTTAGCACATGCATACCTTGGAGGTAGGGAATGTGCACCAAGGGTCCCTTTTTTGTGAATTTTTAATTAGAATTTTAATTATTAATTAAAAACTGAAGAAACAATTTTCATTTCCCCACCACCAAATGAGTAAGGCTTCAGTTTTTTTCCCACGCTATCGAGGATAGGCTTAACATATTTTCGGTCGATTATTTCAAACGATTCTGTTTATTTTCTTAGTGTTTGGTGCATTTAAAATTAAACATTATTAATGAATCGATCTTTCAGATTCATTCTGAAGTACTTTAATTCAAAAGTAATACAGAATGAAGGAAATTAAAAATTTCTATCTGCGTAGCGTTACCCCAACTGGCGTAGAAATTTCACGCATTTGCGTTACCATAATTGGCGTTGAAAATTCACGCATGCGTATTGTGTTCTGATTGTTAACAACTCTATTTTCAACGGATACGGACTTGGTTTCGAAGGCTTAACATGTTTCCGACCGATTATTTCAAACGATTCTGTTTATTTTATTAGAGTTTCACGCTTTTAAAACTAAACATTGTTAATTAATTGATCTGTTCATGATGAATCTGAGAAACGTTTGCAGAAAACTTCTTGAGACATTACATAAATTAAGAAAGATATTCTTTAGTTCCCATAAGGTTTAAATACTCAGCGACTCTGTTTCAGTCATATATTTAAAAGAAATGCTTCGTTTCAGAAAAAATTGTTCTTATATTAATTGCAATTTAACCATTTCCACTTTAATTTAAAGCATAAATTCTACGGGAGCCAACAGCAAGTTAGAGAGATACATATTTCGTTATGGCTGAAGGTCTTTATAATATTATGAGTGAATTATGACTATCAAAATTTGAAGCTTTAAAATATTTTAATGGAAAAAGCTATTAAAATAGAAGTTACATAAAATATTTAATTATTAAAATTTTAACGAGCCTTAAGATTGGCGAACCGGCTGGTCGTCAAAGGCGGCTAGTAAATAATAAATTAATCAGATCTAAAAGGATAAAAAAGTAATTAATTTCGCCTATGTACCAAACTTGTGGATTTAAATAAGACTTCAGACAATATTTGTAAATGGGAAAAAGTACTTTTCCTATACAACTATTCGATTTCAGGTTCTATTTTACGAAAATTAGCCGCCTCTGATAGCTAATTAGTTCGACAAAATTACTGTTTGCTAAAAATTTCAATTAAATAAATTTTGTAACTATATTATAATGGTTTTCTTAACAAAATATTGTTTAATTTCCATTTTGATAGATAATGTAACTCATAGTGTTTTATAAATCTTACACCATTCTGCTCATTGTAATTTTCATTTCCCTTATCTTCTATCTATATCTTCATACTCTAAATATATCACAGGAAAGAACAGAAATATTTAAAAATGGGTGGATATTTAAAAATTGCTTGATTTTGATGTTAAACATTAATTGTAGATATAACAGTTATAAAATTTTTATTAAAAGCGTACCTTATATTGAAATATAAAAGAAGTCAGAAAGGTTTATATTTCAATCTTCAACAAAAATTATGAAAAGTTAGTAACAAAAATGATTTACGTTTCACTTCAATCATAAAATATATTGCAAAATGCTCTAAAAATATTTTTTTTTAATTCATTAAATGGAATAAGAAATTAGACGGCAAAAATTGGCATCATTGAAAAGATAAATCCTTGAATTTTAAGAATGCTGTAAAACTCCTTTTTGTATTGTAATATAATATCGAAGAAAACTTTAAAAATTTAGCTTAATTTTTAATTAATTAAAATTTCAAAAAATGACTCCGAAGTGTTCACTTTCATTTTTCAAGATGTATATGTACCAAATGTGGTAAGGTCAAAACAATCAGGATAAAATGATATAACCTGTAGAGCACCAACACGCATATACATTTATCTCGATTGTTAGTAAAGATATAATATACATCTTTAATCATATTTATCAGCACAATATACTATAAATTGCGACAAAGTTTTGTTTATTTATGAGACAACTCTACTATTATTTAAAAAATATTTTATTTCATTTTTTGTTTGGATTTGAATTGCAGTTGCAATAAAAGACATTATCAGAAAATGCTAAAGAATCGAAGTTCTAATTGTCACGAAAATTTTACACAAGCACGCACACACACGCTCGCACGCACGCACACACTGTGCTTGTTTTCAAATTGATTTTGTTTTGGTAAAATTAAAAGTGAACTATTTCCAAATCTACGAAACGAATATCTTCCATTCACTGCCTGCATACACATAAATATTCTGACAGTGAGTCAAGATTTCCAAATTAAATTGACCTTGTCATACATTCATTGAACTATTGAGTTCCAAATCAGGTATTTGATAGTGACGAATCTTGTAAATGAAACTAATTATGATGGCACTCATTAATTAGATATTGTACCGACTGCAAGTTGGAATCAGAGGTAATTTATAATAGAGACAGCGAGTTCATTTGCTCCTACAGAAGACTGATGGGATTAGGAATACGCAGGGGAACTTCCTTCTCAGAAATTGCAATGCAATTAAGAGATCGGTGGTTCTGAAACTATCTCTGAAATTTAATTAAAATTTTCACACATTTGCCTTTGAGATAAACATGCATTAAGTAATCATAAATATCACAACTGCATAGAAGTATTAAACGGAATATTGAAACATCTCAAATTTTACAATTGTTCTTATTTGAATCAACAGAACTCCTCCCTGGAGGAGGAACCGACGGAGGAGTCTTTAAAGGGAATGCAAAAGAATTAAGAGATTGAATAACAAAAATTGAATTTTTTTTTCTCTTTTATGGAGAAGTATCGATGAATTTTCTCTACTTAGAGTTTTAAAATATTCCATTTTAATTTAGTTTTCTTTTTAATAACTAGTTTTGAATTGAGCACATTTGTTGTTCAAAAATCTCTCAGAAAATTGTAATTTCGATATTTTTTGGCCTGGCGGAGATTTAACAACTTTTTATTATGTAATGAATATCATAAGCATGGATAATTTCAATTAGAGATAAATGGCTGGGTTCTTTCAAATATGGAGATAGATTGTTATTATGTATTTTCATTCAATTCTTTACTAGTATTCGCATTTACGAGCATAACAAATTAGAAAAAGAAGGGTTTTTTTACGAACTTTACAGATTTATGCAATAAATAGATTCGTCCGAGCATTAAAATAAACTACATTTCTAGAATGCCAAATTCCATCTGAATATAGCCATTGAAGTGAATTGAGCTGTATCTTACTTTCTGTTGCAAAAACATTAAGCAAAATTAATTTTTTTGAAACGACTTTTCAGATTTGCTAACTTTACAAACGAAAGTTTATCATCAAAAGGAAAATATCAAGTAAAAATTACAATAAGAATTTAATATGGATTTCTAATAATATTATGGCAAGGTTTCTAGGATTAAAATGCTTTGATTAAAATATGCATATAGTTTCAGATAAATATATATTGATTAATCGCAAACGACTACTCCGCCCCTATTGAAGGAACATGGAAAAATGTAACTGACTGGACCGCAGCGGTAGTACTGACGGGAATTAAAACTGAGTCCTAAAAGCCATAAACAGCACTATACAACTTTTCCCATAAGAGGCACGTTCTGTCATCGGTAGGGATATCTGATACTCCGCAATCTTGCAATCACAAGGGTGGCGAGAAACAACCACCGTACTGGAAGTTTCCCCAAATCTGAAGTGCCCCGGTGGGATAAATTGGATAAGGTTGGATGTTCTAAACCATATCACATTTCTTTTTGTGTGTGTGTGTGGTTTTTGAGAAAACTCTATGGATGCATGCGTCAGTTTCAACAACACAAAACCCACATCCTAGAATGTGTTATTGGTAAAAGCATCATATAATATAAAATACGTATTTTGATTATATTAACTTGCTGTATAAGAACTCTGTTTCATGTCATTTTTATTTAAAGACGAAAATGCGCTCAGACATTTTAAGAAAATATCAAGCAATTCTATTTCATTGATAGTTATTAGAGAGAAAAACCATATTATCTTATATAAATAAAACAAATTACAAATAGAAGCCTGGATTTTGATAGCCAAAAATTCTTGCCATAAAGCTGGACTAAAATTCGTATTGCTCTTCGAATAGGAGGGGTTGCTAATAGGATTGGTCTTCCCAAAACTTTCTCGCGTACTCTTTAATAAACTTGCTGTGCCAGAGAGCGCTTTGCATGGTATTGGCATACAATAGTTACAAAATACTAACTTTTGGAATTTAGCATTTTTAATGAATCTAACGTGTCATCTTTGGCGAGTTCTTTGGCGATTAATCCTTGGAATGCGTTAATAGTATCCAAAAATCGAAACACCGATCGGTTTTTCTCAATCATTTGACACAATACCGGGCTTGTAATCACAAATTCCCATGCCAAATTTGATATATTTAAGTCATTACGTTTTTGAATTATCACGTTTACATGTTTCTGAAATTACAGACCGACAGACAGTCAACCCGTTGGTGGATTTGGCTCAAAATTTGACAGGTACTATCTACAACATAGATGTGAAGGCTATGTATAGAATTTTATCTATCTAGCTCTCCTCATTTTTTAGTTAGAGTGTTAATTTATATTCGAACATCCAGACAGACAGACAGACTTCCTCTGGACGTATTTTCCTCAAAATTTGATAGAAATATACAATTTTGATGTGAAGAACCTTATACCAAATCTCACCCATCTAGCTCAAAATGTTTTTGAATTATTTTTTCCGCAGACAGACGGACATTTACAAAAAACGTGTTTTTCGAACGCGGGGAGATCTAAAATGTGGTGACTTGTCAAAATCTCGAGTTCGAAGTTTTTGACGATTACTGTACTTTCTCTATACTAAGTATACGAAAAAGTAATAACTATTTAACTTTCTCTAGGGCCGTGGGAAGTATGCTTCCCACCAAATTTAACAATCTTTGTATGAATTTATGTAGGTTGGCATAAGTTCTGACAAATTTTTTTAGTAAATTAGAAACTTAGATGCTTTAGTTCTTTATCTCAGACAAAATGATGTGTCTCGATTTGTTACTTAATTATTAATCAACCAAATTAATTAATCAAATTAAATTTATCTAATAAGCTAAATGAATCCCTTTTCTTATTCTAATTTCAAGCTTAAAAATATTTTAACATAATATGACTAGAAAAAAATGGCCCTTTAAAGGGTTAATATCATTCTTTTTTATGTAAAGCCTGTATTTTTGCCAGTAAATATCTCCTAGAAATTGGAATTTTCTTTTCTTTTTTCGCCATTCTGTTGAAACTTTATTGATATCGTATCGAAAAAAGTGATTTTCGAGAAGGAAAGAAATCGAATCTTCTCTGAATAAATACCTATGAATGAAAATATTGCTTATTCCGTGCTTCGAAGTCCTTGAATGCTGCTTACCATTGCTCTCGGAAAAAGAAGAAACAGTTTTCTTTTCCTATACTCGTGATTCTTAGCTTGCCCTTCTTTTATTTTCACTCTTTCAGTTTTGTATATTTTTTCTTTTGCGAAATACGTTAAATCAGTAAAGTTTGCTGCTCCAGATATTGGATTTTTGTCAGTGACCATAGGACGAGTGAAAGCTCGTATCTTCGATACAATTGTTAAAAGCGTGTTCGATATTGGATATTCTTTTCTGCTACTTTGCAGACAAAGCATATTCCTTTCGTTATATTTAAAATGGTTTTTTGTTGTTGTTGTTAAATAGTGGTCCAGACCTTGAAAGTAAAATTCTGCTTATCTTAAAACTCATTCTATTGTTGAGGCTCTAAACTAAACTCAACAATGAGAAGAAAATATTGTTCCATAATATATTTTCCTTTTAAGTTTTGATATTTTAGGAATATTTTGAATGCAATGCGTATAAATTTCTAATCTGCATCCATCAAAGGTTTTCGGGTGTATTTTTTTCAGTAAGTTCTGTTTAATGCATGCATGAGCCTTTCTTATAGAGCTAGCTCTACTAAAAACAACTGCCTTCTAAATTTAGCGCTATTATAATCATATTTTTATATGTTTCGTAAATTATACTAATATTAAATAGAATCCTGTTTCTTTAGTTTTTGACAATGAAAGAAAGCCACGTGATTAAATATTTGATATAACACTGTCCTATATATTGATCGTTTCAGCATTCTGAGACGACCACTTTTTGACGATTCTATAGCATTAAGTTGAGAGACGCGGAAGGGTGAACGCATTTCGTTAATTTTTCGTCATTCTTTGATCTTGATTTTCGACCTATTGGATACTTTTTTATTCGATTATTTTTTCACATGTGTGTGAATATCGTGTCATTTCTGACCGTATTATTTTAATTCAGTCTGTGAGTAATCCGAGTTTATTTCATTACTAAATGCAAACATCCCCTCCATTCATCTTTCTTCTCACCCCTATTCAAGGGCCGCGGTGGCCTGGTGGTAAGGTCTTGGCTTCGGAACCGGAGGGTTTCAGGTTCGAGACCCGATTCCACCGAAAAACCGTCGTGTAAGGGGGTCTGTTGCACGTTAAATCTGTCCTGACCAAACGTCCTTCCGCTGGTGTGGTGTGGAGAGGGGAGGTGCCAGCTCAGGTGTCGTCCTCGTCATCTGACCGTGTTTCAAAATTACGAGGTCCGTTCCAAAATAGCCCTAGTGCTGCTTCAAACGGGACGTTAATATAACTAAACTAACTAAATTAAACTAAACTCACCCCTATTCTTGACGAATTAAACCCATCCTAACGCATGTTCAAAAGCACGGAGGGTTTCAAAATCCGTTGTTAAACAATATATTTTGTTCATACTGGGCATGAATTCTTCTAATGGAAACCAATCCCTTGATATCACAGAGCTATCAAAAATGTACATGCTTGTTTCATATATCTTCTAATCATCGATAGACTGAAATTTCATCTTTTTTTTGTCTTGTAAACTGCATAGATTTAAACATAATCCGTCTTTAGTTTTGAGTAATGGAATAAAATCCGGCAATTAAATACTTGATAAACAATAAAAGCGATTGGAATTTCAGAGCAATAATATAATCTATTGTGGAAATCAAGCAAACATGTATTTTTTTAAAAAAAAATGCTAATATTAAGCAAAAAATTGCACAATATTAAATTGGTACCATTAAAAAAAATTCTTGAAGCTTTTAAGAGGCTTAAAATTCAATTTCGTGCAATAAATGTGCGGAAGTTGTGGCGGAAAACGCCAGAATTCAGCTTAATTTTCAATTAATTTAAATTATAATTTAAATTTCAAGAAATTTGCTCCGAGGTGTACATTTCCAATTCAAGGCATATATGTAATGATATCTATTAATCTAATTTAAATCTTAATTAATTTCCTAATTTTCATTTGAAATTAGCCTATGTTAACTTCATTCTAAAATGGTCTCTTATTTCCTAATCCAATTCCATTTTTTTATTTAAATAATTTTACAAGCATTCTATATTCTTTTCACTTCAGCAGTTTCTCACGCTCCGAGGGAAAGGATAAAAATCCTTAACTAACAACATTATTTTAAAGATAACTAAATTTCCCTTTCCTAAGTCTATACGTATCAAATAAATCCCAATCAAAATCTCATTGTAAAATCATTGAAGGGAAAAATTTTGCGCTCTTCTCCTGTGTCACGATGTAGACTGGTGCATCGTTTATGATCGCTTCTTATACAAATTATGCCTTCCAGGATGGAATAAAGCGAAGTTTTAAAATCACAAAAGTTTTTTTTTTCATTCACCACGCAACTGCTTAAATATGTTCACATATACACTGGTGTGCAAAACTTAAGCAACAGGTATGTTTTTTGCCATAACTTCACGAGAAATCATCTGAGAGACATGAAATTCAGAAATGAGATACAGCATTTTGTTCTGAAAGAATGACGAAAGCATAGTAGCGCAGAAATGAATACAATGCATACAGTATAGAATCAAACAAAAAAAGGCTTTATTGAACTCATAGTATCGTTACACATGATTGTCTGTCCAAGAGGAAGAACAGCAAGCAGATGTTCCTTAGTATGGGATATGCCCTCCCCTTACTGCAATGGTTGCTTCGCACCGTCTCCCCATACTCAGCACCAGATTGTCCAACAGTTCTTGAGGTAAGAGTGCCCATTCCTCAATCAGCATTTGTTTAAGTTGTCGGGTGTTCCCAGGAGGATGTAATCGTGCCGCAAGGCGTCTCCCCAAAGCGAAGCAACCATTGCAGTAAGGGGAGGGCATATCCCATACTAAGGAACATCTGCTTGCTGTTCTTCCTCTTGGACAGGCAATCATGTGTAACGATACTATGAGTTCATTAAAGCCTTTTTTTGTTTGATTCCATACTGTATGCATTTCTGAGCAACTATGCTTTCGTCATTCTTTCAGAACAAAATGCTGTATCTCATTTCTGAATTTCATGTCTCTCAGATGATTTCTCGTGAAGTTATGGCAAAAAACATACCTGTTACTTAAGTTTTGCACACCAGTTTATATGCCTAATTTGATAGCTGTAGGTCAAATGATCTGGCCATTAAAGCGCCAACTCATGCATGCACATTCATCTTTATTATTAATATAGATATAGATAGCAATAAGACTCACAATAATCCAGAATAAGTAAAAGCAACTATCTCGATACAAGATCTTGAATATCAAACAGAACTAAAACAGCTGAACAAAGGGAAAAAATCCCTTCAAAACTAATATTTATGTTGAACACTCTTAACCTCAGCTTTCGCTAAATTCTAGCTTGAGATTTTGCTTGAATTCAAAACACTGTCTATTTATTCTATCTACTACACAGCGCAACTGTTGGAAACTAGGTTGCAAATATCAGTTTATCACGTCATTCGCTGCATACACACGCATATAATCTGCCAGTCAAACAGAATTTCACAGTCAAATTAATGCCGGCGGAGCTTTATTTCAAAACACCTGCCACCGCGAGCCACATGATCGAGGCGCGAGTGTCGCAAATTAAATCGATTAGAGGTAGCAGTCACTATTGAAAGATATTGAGCCCCCTCGTGAGATGAGATCAGAGGTAATTTATGATGAGAAACATCGAGGTAATTCTGCTGGAACAGAATAATGGAGTGCTGGTAATTTGTCGAGAAACTTCCTAGCTTGATTGGCTACATTGCAATTAATTGTGGCTATACATTAGGATGGTGCTAGTCTGGAGATTGAAAATTTGATGTTAGTGTACGATTTAATGATAAGAAATGTAGTTCTATATCTATCCGTGACCGATTATTTATTGTTAACTATTTCTTGGATGTTTTGTATTTAATTCAATTTCCTTATGGAGTTAATTGTTATGAATAGTGCATTTAGTCTTTCTGAAGTACGAAGCAGTGCAAATTAAGAGTCAACTTTTTGAATAGGTGGTCAATTTAGCCTTACATTCCAGCCCATTTTTTTAACTTAACCAACACATTATTAATTTAGTTTAATTTTTATTTTCTTGTATACCAAATATTCAAAGAGAAAATACAGTAAACGTCAAAAAATTCGAGATCGAGAATTTACAGATTCTAGTTTCCAACTTCCCTTAGTCCGAAAAATGCTTTTCTTTTTTCTTATTTGTCTCTATGATATGGTGTGCATGATGATAGCGTTTTAGGTAGGGGAATGACATTTGGTATCCAGTCTTTTCGCCAAATTTGTAGATTTCAGCCCAATTTTGAACAAAATCCATTCTGAGGTCATTCGTAGTATTATCTGCGTGTATATGAACACGGCAATTCAAAAAAGTAAAATTCGGTGGAAGAAATTTGGTATATAATTTTATTATTAGAACTGCAGTTGTGTATTAAATTTTGTATCAAATACGTCGATGAAGTATCCATCTGTCTATCTGTTTATTCATGTGTAGGTGAAAGCTTTAACTCAAAAACACCACGACTTAAAAAAAGGAAATTTAGTTACTGTTTTGTGAAAACATTGTAAATCTGTACTAAAATTTGGACACAGTCGTTTGAAACAAAGACTTCCAAAATTCATATTTGTTTTTTTTTCTTTTTATATTTCGAAACACAAATCGCAATCTATTAGATCACAACACTTGGAAATTGAGGGACTAATGCTTGCTGACTAGATGTAGCTACAGAGCTCTCTATTCCCACGCATTTCTCCATGATTGGTAACGGATTAACATATTTTGTTGTTCCAGGTAATACACAAAAATATCCAACGACTCTAATTTTAATAAAATGGCCAGTTTGGTTTCATATTTCAATGCATTTTTATCAGTAAAGGTTTCATTTTATGTTTGTTTCTTATTTTATTAACTTCGTGAATGTGTATTTGATTTTATTTATCTATTATGACACCAGACTGCCCATCATCCCCGGTTGCTCGTAAATTATTAAAGCAGATTTTGGGGATTTATAAATATTCTTCTAAAGAAATGAAAGTAGTGATAAAATCCATTAAAGATATGTTCTTTTATACGTATTGCTATTACTGTAATAACAATACACATAAAAGAACCTGAAAAATTATATTTGTTGTACTATCTTATTATTTTGTTTCATAGAATTTGCACCTTTTACAAGCGGAATTTTATTTTGGAACCGATTGTGCATCCGGTTTTCATATTGAAACGCGCCATTTATTTGGCATCTTCTAAAATAATGTTTTTTAATTAGCTTATTGCTAAGCCTAAATTCACCAGTAACCATGATACATTCAGAGGATTTTGACTTTTATAAAAAGAGACGTTTACAAAAAACAGAATTCTTATTATTTTTTATTAAAGAAAGCGTTTGGATATAAAGAAAATGAAGAGTAAAATATTTTCACCACATCAACAGTGGAACTAAATTTCGATTTTGTTCCAAAAATGATAAGGCACTTTATCAGAAATGGGCGGGTATATTTAAAAAAATATACCAAACTTTCATCTGTTTAAATATTGCACACATAACAAAACAACATTTTAAAAATTCATGGGTAATATTTCCTCCAAAAATGAAAAGCAACGTTATCGCCTTTTTCACAATCCTTTAAGCTTATCGCAACAAAAAAAGAAATAAGCTCCTGACCTCAGAGAAATCGATTCTCCTTTGTATAAAACAGCCTTTTCACTCCAGTTCTCGCACCTTATAGCGTCTATATCCTTCTTCTATCTCCTCTGACGTTTAACGCCAGATGGTGAGGGGAAAATAAAGTCAAAAAAGGATTTGTACCACTGGAGATAAAAATAAAAAAAACATAATAATAAAAGAAAGTACAGCAAGTTGAAGGAAAACGTTGCTTCTCTAGAACTTTTGGGTTGCTTGCCACTATTTTTAGTAAAAGAAGAAAGATTTTTTTTTTTTGCTCATGCTCTCTTAAGTTTGTCTTTTTGTTTTCTCCCTATCTTTGCAGTTTTCTTTTCTTTCTTTTTTTTGGGTGGGGGCACGACCTTTGTAAAACAAGGCCTCACACCTCATTTGTGACGTCACACGGGTTGGATGATTGTCTGCCGTGAGCAGAATCCCGCCTTCTTCCTTGATGTTTAGGTATATTTAAAATTCACTTAAAAATAACTTATTATTAATATTAAGACATTTACCTTGCATAAAATTCAGAATTAGTTATTTTTTCCCTGTGTGAATAAAAGAAACGGCATGGTAGAAAATCTTAAGGTCCTCTATAGCTTATTGACCATTTAATAACATTTAAATCACAATGTAAATTGATTAGATATATACATTGGGTATTATTGTTGGTTTTTCTTTTTTAATGGAGATTATCGTTTTTATTTTATTAAAAATCGTTTTGTTTTTTCCCTGAATATAATTTTTAAAGCTTAAAATTAAATCAATCTAATACTTTTTAAAGCTTTTGATGATTTTTTTAATAGTAGTGACAGGTAATACATGTATTTTATAATTTAGCATAAAATTGTTTATTTTTCAAATTGCTTACGAACTTTCAAATAAAATATTAATGTATGTAATATAAAATTTAAATTTTACACCAACTAATTCTGTTGATAAAAAATAATTACTTTCACAGCTTGTTTTTTCACATTAAAAATTGTTTTCTTGAATATATTAGTAATTCATACAATTTAATAAACCAGTTTTTATTATATCTGATTTTACATTTCAATGCATTTATAATTTCAATTCAATCTGTAGAAACAGTACAAGAAAACACAAATAAAAAAAATAACACACTATTTGAATCGTAACATTTTATTTACGGAAAGACAATAACAAAATACATTTTGTTTTCCACCTTTATTATAAATTTCACACAGACAAATGAAAATAATTATAATATTAAAAAAAGTTAAAATACAAACTTACAAATTACTTCTAATTTGGAAGAAATTAATAAAGAATGACTAACCTTAGGAGCTTGAGAAGTGCCTAGGCAAATAAAAATTATTTTGTTTGCTTTTTGAATTATACTATATGTATTTGATTTAAAGTTTTTAAATTTTAAAATTAAATCAGAAAAAGTGTTGATTTTTTCTATCTCCTCTCTTTTTGCTATGTCCTGGAGACTGCTATTTAAAGCTGCTTTTAAGTTTTCTCATTTTTTTATGTGTTGCCCTATCCATTGGAGTTTCTCTTCTTGCTTTTGATTGTGAGGAAAAGTATGAAGGTAAATTAGGGAGAATTGAAGGTACAGCATCAGGTACAAGCCTAGAAAAAAAGAAATAAAGTGGAATTCTTTTGATAAAAAATAAGTAGTCATATATTAAAGCTTAAAATTAAGAACAGAATAGATATTTTCTTAATACATAAACTAAAAGCTAACGTATGTTGGACAGTATTAAATAAAATCATATTGAGTATTAAATAATAAAATTTAAAATCAACGGAAACATTCATTCATCTAAAATAAATACCTAGTTCAATATTATGTTGGAATAACTATAGTAATTATTTATACTACCATTCAAGTAATACAATATTCTACATGAATTAATCAATTGATTTTACACGGTATGAAAAATGGATTTAAAAACAGTGACTTTTCATTACTTTAAAAAAAGTTTCAGATATTTTGTAAAAGTTGCATTCATTTATAATTAAAGATTGTGTATAATTAATGATATTTAAAAATAATAATAAATATTAATTGTTGTATATATTATCTGATGATTTATAGATAAACATATAAAAACTACATTTTCCAAACCTATATGAGCATGCAATTCATATTGTTTTTACAACTGTATCTAACTTTTTTACATAATATTTTAGAAGAAAATATAAGTTTAATCTGCTACAATCTATAGTCATGATACATATAATTAAAAATTAAGTTTTATTATTCATTAGATGATTTTAAACTTTTTTATAATAGCATAATAACAATAAATCACTTAAGTACTTTGTAATATTTTGGTGATAATTATTAAAAACTTCTTAAAAAATTGCCTTTTACACTCTAGTGGTACTTGATTAAGTTATCCTGTACTTGTATTAAACGCTTCTCTAACTGTTAAAAACTGATTTTCTGGAAAATTTTTAACACAGACCTAAATGTTAGCAACAAATATTAGGCCTAAATCAGATTTTAAAAAATATGTATGAAATATAATTAAAAAGATACAGAAACAAAACATTTTAAATATTAGGAACAAATAAACAAAAGTCTATGAGAAGTAACAATAAAACAAAGAAGTTTTTATTATTTAGCTCAAGCAAACAATACGAAAGTAATTGGAAGCATGCGCAACTAAATGCAGAGCAAACAAAAATGACAGACGATAAATGGAAGTTATACATAATTTCAAATGTTTCGCATTTCAAAAGAATTAATTAACTAAAAATTGTACAAAAAAATCAAACTTACCTTACTGTATTTAGTTAGTACGAAATCGTCCAGCTTTATTGCAGAGATCCATGCTCTTCTGGTGTTTTCATCGTTTTGAAACGAAAATACAGAAACATTGGAGTTATTTTTTGTGTAATTACTTTTACAATTGGGAACACAGCACGCGCTAGGCATCTTCATTACGATAAATTAAAATTAATATGCAAAAAGATCAGAAAACTTTCAAACAAAACCAATAACACATTTCCCATTCTTCACTACGATAACGACTATCGTTTTCTACAGAATTCATCCAACCTCATGACGTCACGGGCTGAAAGCGTTGGGTGTTGTGAGGCCTTGTATTACGAAGGTCGTGGTGGGGCAAATGCATTGAATTCGGAGAAGACTACTATTCCAAAATCTTTTTTTTTTGTTTCATTTTCCACTCAAACAGAAAAAAGCACGTTTTTTCGACACTTGTCAGGAGTGTATTCAATATAAAATTTTCGTTCATATGTCGACAAGGCATACATCTCGGTACATAATAATTTCCTTTTCTTTAGTATTTCAAAGATATTTTATTAAGGGAAATTGAGGGTAAAAACCAAGCTTTCAACTTCTGTCCTTCTATACCAACACCACCATTAAAAAGTAATCTGTACTAATTTTCCCATTGAAAATTCGGGTAGCTTAATTTTTTTTCACTGATAGAGAAAGAAGTTTCCAAAGATAGACATCTGAATATAGTTTGAATGCATTCACTAAATATATTGTTTGCTAATTTATGAAAATTTCTGAAATTTCATGAATTACAATATCTCTACTAGTAATAAAGGAGAGTATAAACATGTATGTATTGGCACTATAAAAACAGATCTTCCAATGTGGGGGCTTTGGCCGATCTTTCTGGAATTTCTGTTCCACTTGTAATCATTGAGTCACTTCCGCTTGAGACTGACAAGCTTCAAGTCTGCCAACGACTCTCCATCTCAAGGAATCATCTAAACAATTATGAGAATTCATCCTCACAACAAACGAGCTTGTTTGTTTGAATGTAATATTCACAAAATTGCAGGCAAACACCCCAGATGTTAAACGATATCATTCTAGTTGTTCTGCAAACACTAACGACAAACAACTTCTTTTTCTAAAACGAAGGTTGAAATTGTGTTCCCTTTTTTTAAACTGTATTAAATAGAAAATTCATCAATTTTTTGCTAGAAATATAGAATTATTTTGATAAGCATGTTTGTGTCTTTCATTTTGGTCATGAATGTATTTTTTTCTGTATTATTTAACAGAAATTCAATGTTTATAAGCAATTTAATAATTAAATAAATGCAATGATCTGACTGACCAATTATATTTAACAAAGTTACAATAATTTCCCAAATATTTTATCATTTATAGAAATTGTATTGCCTGATAAATTTGCCAAACAGGCTAATAACACTATTTGAATCGACCTGCCGTCCTTTTTCCTCCTTTCGCTACTCCAGCTGTTGTAGACAACTGCCTAATCAAAAAGGATGCAATTTTAATAATTGATTACATTCTTATTTCTACTATGCTTCAGACTTTAATTTTAATAATCTATTCTTAGTAATTTTTATTTTCTTGCATCTATTCTGTTTGATATGTATGCATAATTGTTGGTTAATTTGTTTAATCATACTCAGATATCCAGATTTAAGGCGATGATTTCTTTATTTAGAATTTTAGTTGAAAATAAATCGGTATTCCGTTTTATAATCAATTAATCAGACTGAATATACTCAAATTAACTGATCACTAATGACTGTTTTTCTCAATAGCATCTTAAGTCCTCTGAACGATTTCTATGAAATTTAAATTCGCAGTTCCATTAAAAACCAGCTAGAGTGACCACCCCAAATCTTTCTCGCATACTCTGTAATAAAATTGTTATCCCAGAGAATGTCTTGCAGGGCACTGGCATACAATAATTATGAATTACTAACTTTGGCACGAATTCAACATTTTTAACTGAATCTGTCATGACATTCTTGGCGAGTTTTTCTTTCTTTTGGCTACAACTCCTTGGCATGCAGTTAATAGTATCCGAAAATCAACTTTGTGCTTTAGTCCAAATTTTTCTCTATCTATTGAAACAAAAATTTTTTATAGAGCCACACTTGTAGCCACAAAATCACGCGCCAAATTTCATATTTTTAAAGCATTGTATTTTTGAGTTATCGCGTTTTCATGATTCTGAAACTATAGGCCGACAGCCGATCAACGCTTTGTTGGATTTGGCTCAAAATTTAATAGGTGTCTGCACTATAGATGTCAAATCTACGTACCAAATTTTACCTGTCTAATCTTCATCGATTTGTAGTCATCGTGTTCACTTATTCGGATATCTAGACAGACAGACAGACAGACTTCCTCTGAACGAAGTTTGCTCAAAATATGATAGAAATCAAATTTTATCTGAAGACCAAATTTCATCCGTCTAGCTCAAAGCAGTTTAGAGTTATATCTTTGTCACAGACAGACAGATGGGCATTTTTTAAAAATGTGTTTTTCAAACTCAGGCTAACACATAACATGGAGAGTCGTGAAAATCTGGAGTTTGACTATTACTATACAAAGTAAAAACTGATCCCTCGTGTTATAAACTGAATTTAACGTATCAAAGGCTTTTAAATATAATATAAAGATATTCAGCTGCCCCCTATCATTAGCTTTAAATATTACTGAACGCAGTTAAGATTCTACGATTAGTTAGTTATCTTCATGACAACTGAGAAAATATTCTTTCAATAAAATCTTTCAAATTCTTTAAGATAACTATCATCTTGATGGATAAATCAATAATGTTTTTGGTACTCAGACATCCTTATGTGAATGCTGAATTGAGAGAAAATAGTTAAATTACCATGCTATCAATAAAGGATGCCTGTACTTTTGAAATCTCTTTCACTTTCTTATATCTTTCTTTTTCATTATTCTTCCTTTAATAAGATCGGCACCATTTCAGGTAACTTTTAGAAACGTAAAAAAAAAGAAATGCCTTTCTAACCTGAAGGCAGTCTCATTTTTGTATTTCAAGCGCCATTGATTCTCGATTCAAACTGAACATTCGTCACGTACATCGGCTTGAAATGTTTTCAGTTTGTGGAGGACTTGGGTATTGTCGTTTAGAGACACTATGTCGGCTAATGTCTCCATTATGTCAGAAGGGTTCTGAATGATAAAGTTTCAACTCTCATTGTATTCGCATAGATTCAAAGATGAACGTTTAATCAATAAGAAAAGTACTGAAAGTGTTTTCCTATGACTTTATATAATCTTGCAGTTTTTACTTTCTCGCATACGAAGAATATATAATGTAGTTGTTTTAAAAAATTTCAATACGAGATTTTAACGAATCGACACATTTGAGATCTCTCTAAGTCCAAAAAAAAACCCATTTTACTTTTTTGTATACGGAGTGTAGAGAAAATATAGTAATCGTCTAGAAAATTAAACTCGAGACTTTGACGAAAAACCTATTTTTGCCATTATGTCTGTTTTCCGATCTGTGATAAAGATAATTCAAAAGCGCTTTGAACTAGACGGATGAAATTTGGAATATGACCCGTATATCAAATGTGTAGACTTCTATCAAATTTTGAGCAAAGTCCGCCCAGAGGAAGTCTGTCTGTCTGGCTGATCAAATATAATTTAACACGATAACTACAGAACGGAAAGAGCTAGGAAGATTAAAATTGATACACAGATTTAACATCTGTAGTCTAGGCACATTTTAAATTTTGAATCAAATCCAAAAAGGGATAGACTGTTAGAACAGAAGAATGTAAACGTGAAAACTAAAAGACACAGTGACTTCAATACATCAAATTTCATATGGTACTTTTTGATTGCAGTTGTAGTTTGGTGTCAAATTTTCGTTTCAATCGGTTAGGAAAAACGTGTTGTAAAATTAACCGCATACTATTAACTACTAAACTATTAACCGGATACTATTGACCGAATGCCAGGGATTAATCGCCAAATAACCTTCCAAGTATGACACGATTAATTCAGTAAAAATCATTTTCACGTCAAAGCTTCATATTCCGTAACTATTGTACGCCAATGTCATTCAAAATGCGTTCTCTGAGATAATGACTTTATGAGAGAGTATGCTAGAAAATTTTGGGGAGACCACACTCCCCCTGGTTTAGAATTTTACTTGTCTGTCTGCCTATGTGTAAACACGATAGCTCAAAAACGTTCTGAGCTAGGCCAGCGAAATTGAATGTACGACTTTCGCAACAAATTTCAGATTTCGAGCAAATTTTGAATAAAATCCATTTGGAAAAAGTCTGTTCTGTACGTCTGTCCGAGTATATGTTAATACGACTATTACCAAACGAACGATGGAAAAACATTGGTGCACAGATTTAGGATTTGAAGTGTAGATTTGAATCAAATCCATGAAGGAGTTGACTGTCTGCAGGTCTCTACTTTTCCGTGGTGGCCACGGTTGCCTGGCGGTAAGGTCTCGGTTCGTGAGTCGTAGGGTTTCAGGTTCGAGACCCGATTCCACCGAAGAACCGCCCTGTAAGTGGATCTGTTGCACGTTAAATCTGTCAGGGTCAAACGTCCTCCCGATGGTGTGGTGTGGAGAGGGGGGTGCCAGCTCAGGTGTCATCCTCCTCATCTGACCGTGGTTCAAAATTATGACGTCCGTCCCAAAATAGCCCTAGTGTTAACGGGACGTAATATGACCCTAGTATAACGGGACGTTAATATAACTAAACTACATTTCAATGGATGTGAACGCAGCAATTAAAAATCGCAATGATTTAAATCAATGTAATAGGGAGTAAGATGTTGTGTCTAACATGTAGCTCTGTTGAAAAGATGTTGTCCAAAATGCATATCAGTTTCTTCGGTATTTGTGTGTTAATCGAATTCCAACAATTAATCGTATCGCCAAAAAAATTCAAATATTAAATATTAATGAATTTATTCGTAACTATTGTTCTTTTATTTATTAAACTATGAAACACAAAACGCTCATGTATGGAATTCAAAAAATATAAGTCTGAGCACTCATGGTGTCCACGCTTTCGCCTGTCCACAATTTTATGTGGGATTGTGGAGGGAGAAAGTGCCTTTATTCGAGAATAGGTGAGAAAATTTAGAAGAGACCACTCCCATTGCTTTATTTTTCTTTCTACTCTCCTTCTCATCACCTTTGCATCTCCTGAATATATACTGGTGACGGAATAATATAGAAAAGAAGTAAAAAATCCTCAAACTTCTCTGCAATCCGTAAGTGTCAGTATCCCCTTCGCACTTTAAGGTTAGTACACATAAAGCACATTTGTATGCGTTTTATGAGTAAGCAATTTGAACATCTTCCATTACATAGTTGGATCGAGTCTTTGAGGCTAATCGATAATTTTGGTAAGAAAACCGCATGCTAAATAAAATACAAAATATGTCACTGAGTTCTTACGTTAACATACGTGTAAACGTCGGTAATAAATGGGTACTTCTTTAGACGGATTTGGTATAAAACAATTTAATATTGATCTACAATTCCATTTGTTGTGTACTAAAACCAAATTTCATAATTTCAAATTCATGAATACCCGATTTAATTCATTTAGTTTTTACATTTAGTAAATAATGTTTATTTACATATAGATAGACCAGCAACCCTCCTTCCAACGAGTGTCGTAATTTTAATAATAATCTGCTAATTAGATGCTAAGATTTCCACACTAAATTTCATCACTCTGGCTCATTGCACTTTTGAGTTATCGTGTCTATATACAGATGAATATAATGTTTTTCGGACGTTTGAGGATCAAAAACATAGATATTCGTCAAATTTAGAATTATTCGCTCAAATCTTTTGATGTTTACAATGCATTCCTTTTGTGTTCCTCTCATAGAACGAAATAAAAATAAGTCATCACTAATTAAAAAAATTATGAGGAATATTAAAAGAAAATTAAGAAATAACAATATATATCATTAGTAAAGATAATACAAGACCGCTTAGTCGGGGGAATTCTTTTTTCACTTAACTTCTAATATAATTCACATATCAATGTATGAATAAAACATAAATTATCATTACATCCTCTAATCAGTTCATATATCAGGGGCCGCGGTGGCCTGGTAGTACGGTCTCGGCTTCGGAACCGGCGGGTTTCAGGTTCGAGACCCGATTCCACCGAAGAACCGTCGTGTAAGGGGGTCAGTTGCACGTTAAATCCGTCCTGATCAAACGTGTTCCCGCTGGTGTGGTGTGGTGTGGAGAGGAGGGTGCCAGCTCAGGTGTCGTCCTCATCATCTGACCGCGGCTCAAAATTACGAGGTCCGTCCCAAAATAGCCCAAGTGTTGCTTTAAACGGGACATTAATATAACTAAACCAAACCAGTTCATATATCAGACTATGTTTCATATTTAGCTGAATTTATATTATTGAATTTCATTACATGACTAAAGTTAATGCTGGCATTTTTTGCGTTCAGTTGTTTAGGAAAAAATATACCTTAACCAGTCCACTTTCAAAATCAAAAATATCACACCAGCAAGAACAGCAGTGACGATTATCCTACCGTATATTTTACACAAAATTATTTAATTTGTAAATTTTTCGTTGCTTTGGACAAGTTTTGGATACAAACTACTGATTGACAGCACATCATTCAGGAACCAAGCACAAAATATTTTTGTTTCCAAGTCATTCACTGTACATTCCAGTATGTAATGAAAAACAGTGTATCAGAAATCCATGTCTTTTTCCCTCTACACGTGATATTTCCCTAACAAAATATTCTCTACCAATAAGCACAATTCATGTTTGAAATTTTTCTCTCCATGGCCTTTGAAAAGAATCTTTCCGTTAAAAGTTTCATATTAAAATGCTTAGATATGATTTTTGCATTTAGAAATTAAATTTAGCACCCTTTTTGTTTATATATTGATACTGTAAATAATGAATGTATGAATTTTGCATCTTAAAAAGACATTCGTACCCATCCTTTAATTTATTTGCAAGAAAAAAATGCTAAAAAAATATATGAAACCTGTAACAAAAGTCTATTAATCTACAAGGAAAACTTAATATTGATAAATTGATTTTTAGGAACCTGAACGCGAAATAACATAAAAATCTTACGACACCAGTATTAAAGTCAAGATAACAGAGTACCTTTATTATTTCGATAAATGAGGGTCGAATCGAGAATCTGATCTTCTGAGAATGTTATAAATTATATCGAATGAAGATTTATATCATTAATAAAAGGTAGTATCGCTCTTAAGATAAGAGGTGATCTATAATTAGTTGCTGCTGAAAATGGTAGCTTCGAAAGTAATTCTATTGCTTGAGTGACTACAATGTAATTGAAGGTAACATGTTTGTTGCTATTAATGTCAGATGTTTTGGATTAATTGTAATTAATGCATAGTTTTCTGAAAGATTTGCCATCATTTCAAGGATATTGTCACAGATACAGATTCAATTTTTTTGCATTCATATTTGGAATTTTATTCTTTAATTCCACTATTTTAAATTCCTTTCATTTTCTGACTGATTAAATTACGTCTGCACAGTATATTTAGAGATGGATACATGGGGAGAATCATAAGGCTCACGTTCCCCCAAACTTTAGACAGTATTTTGCTGTCTGAAAGAAACATTGCCGTAAGATTTTTGATTTGTGGATTTTAGCGGGCTATATTTGATTTTTCGATACTTCGTGCTGTTACTTTTTTTTTACTGGTTTGGTGTTTGTGTTCTGTTGTTCTACTGCAAGTTTTGTTCCTATGTAAATTCATTTGTATTTTATTAGCTATGTTACTAAGTATTCTTGCCTAATCAAGTATCTTAATCCATTATTGTACTTGATGGACTTTTTTCAATCTACACACCCACAATTTCAGTGTTTTTTTAGGACTTT
>JAPMOR010120084.1:124986-140576 GCA_026543865.1 Argiope aurantia
TGTTCGCTAATGCTCTAAAAATTTTATGCGGGGAAAGGGTGACAAGACCTTAAATGGAAGTAGTGAAGTTAGCAATCAGATAAAAGAAGAAGTTAATATTGGCTTTTCAGTCTTAGATTAAATGTAATTAATCTCGGAGGAAAACCGAAACACTAAACCAGAATCGGAAATAATGTCTGAATATAAAATGGACCTATATAATGAACTATAAAACGTAATGATTGTTTGATTAGTTCAGGAATAAAATTTACAAAAGGGCTAATTTAGGCAAATTTTTCAAATTTGGAGAGAAACTTTTTAATTCTTATTTTATAAAGGCAAATAGATGTCAAAAATTTCTGATTAATATCTGCATTTTTTTGGGATAAAAATACCCAACCCCACCCCCCAAAAAAACTTATTTCAAAAATATTGCTATACAATTTCAAATTGTATCACGGAAATCTATTTTCAAGGAAAGTGGAGAAAAATGAATGTTTAAAAAGAAAATCTTGATCTATATCAATGGAAAAATATTAAAAAGTGAGATTCGCGAATGTAACTGTGTTAAAAAATGAATTCACGCTTCATAATTAAGAGAAATTATTAATTTTAAATTTTTCATCACATTTGTTTCTTGAGAATCGATCATTATACTACCATTTGAAATTGTAGAGCAACATTTTTATAATAATACTTTTTTGGTTCTCGATTTCGGCTTACTAAAACAATTACTTAGCCCTTTTTAGATTAGCCTGCATTTTTCATTTCTTAAAAACTAATGCAGATATTAATTTTAAATCATTTCTTTTCATTTATATAACAGGTATTTGAGTGAAATTTCCGAATTTTTGCTCAAATTAAAAAAGCCAAAAGTATTTTTCCAGTATTTAAATTTTCCAATCATGACTTTTTATTGCTCATTCTGCAGATCTTTTTCAGTACCTACAACTTTTTTATTTAAAATTTTCTCTCTGATAATAAAGATTTTTATTTAACACTAATAATCGGTATGAAAACGCCCATATCTCTCTCTTCTCTAATTATCGGTAACACATCCAGCTGTGGGGACTACTGCCTCACTACCCACTATGTAATCTGGCCGGCAAGAATTCAATATTTCTTTCCTAACTCGAAAGAGCTACTTCTACTTGTTCTGTCATTTTTTTTGTTTCATTCTTTTTTGTGTGTGTTGTTGTGTTCGAGTGTCAACGAAATTGGAATGCAGACAAACTTACTGTTAAATGAAATCTTACTACATTATAAATAATATTACCAAATTAACATAAACTTATTTTTATTCGAATTCTAGTTAACTTTTGAAACAACAAACTCAAAAATTCCATAACATATCACTGTTGCCAATTTAAATTAACAACTATTTATAAAAAAATATTTATAATTATTAAACTATTCGTGAATTACTTTTAAATGAAATATTTATAATTTATATTGCAACAGTAAAGAATCTACTCTTGTTCTTGTTAAAATGTCATAGGTTTCTTGAAACTCTGAGCATTTAAGTGGAGGAATCAATCCATATTCCCACACAGACACGAATTTTAAAATATGTTTTGGATTGTCAGCTCAACAGCTTAAACCAATAAAATTGCTGTTGAGTACTTTTTTCGTGTAAAAGAGCGACTTCACCATAAGTGTGACAGATCAATCTTTCATACACGGAATCAATATACATAAATTTGAAGACAGAAAAAAAGAGGACAAATATCGATTTTTGAAATTCCTTTCGGAACTCTCGGCAACACAGATTGATATGACAAACGATGGTTTCCTAGACAAATATAAAAATGCAAATCATTGAGGAAATCCTTTCGATTTATATTCAGTCACGCAAACGTTCGATCACTCTGTTCGAATTCTGGCTTTTTTTTCTTCTTTTTTTCCCTCCCTTGGCCTTCTGAAAGGCGTTATAAATTTTAAGCGCTCAAGAATTATTGATATGTGATTTTTTTCCACACAAGAATATACTACTCTTTTCCCTCGTAAGTTACTTATTTGTAACAAGTTTTTCTTTATAGTTTTCGTTTGAAACTTTGCCAATATTGTGCCTTTGAATAAAATAAAAAATTAAAAAAGAATCCCAGATGGTTTACTATGATTAATGGAAAGTAATATCATTCTATGCTTATGAAGATGAGATATTAAATGTAGATTATATTTATACATATTTTTTTTAATTTTTAAGCTGTGAGGGGCATTTTGAATAATGCGCATATCATTGTGCTTTGCTTCTTCTTTTAGCATTTTTTTTAATGTGACAGCATTTTGGAGAAATGTAGGCAGATTTCATGAATTATGCAGTAGTGTAAAAAGTGGATATTGATTATTTGAATTTTGTTTTCGGTTCTAATGAGATTATAATGCAATTTAAAATAACATATGAACCATAAAATTGTATTTGCCATTAAATAGTAGAGAAGACTAGGGTTCGTTGTAACAATTTTTGGAAAAATGTTCATATTTTTTTTATGTATTTGCAATTATTTTATTAAAACTATTTTTTATTATAACTTTACTAATCATTCATAAAATCTTTCGAAACAAACATTAAAAAATTTTATTGATATTTGGCGCCAGAAATATTTTCTGAAAATCTGCCTGTTTTTCAACTTGTCGCCAATATAGTGCAAGTTGTTGCAACCGTGGATTAAGTTGCAATAATAACCAGCGGTAATCTTAACCACAAAACTCTCTTCCGTACTCTCTTATAAAGTTATCTTTCGTCATCCTAGAAAACGCTATGAATGGCATTGACGTACAATAGTTATGAAATATTAATTTTTGGCTCGGATTTAGCAATTTTGTTGAATCTTGCGAGTTATTTGGCGATTAATCCCTGGCTTACGTTAAATGGATCCAAAATCGAATTTTGCTTTAGCCACATTTTTGTCAACCGATTGAAACGGAAATATGACATAAAATTACAAATGTAGTAAAAAAAATATCCCGTACTAAATCTGATATAATGAATTCCCTTCATTTTAGAAAAATCGCATTTAAATGTTCCTAAAAGTACAGACCGACGAACAATCACCCCGTAGTTAGATTTGTTTTAAAATTTGATACTAAAGTTGTTAACTTTCTATACCGAATCTCATCAATCTAGCTCTCTTTGTTTTTTAATTATCGTGTTGACTTATATTGGAATAGACAGACAGACAGACTCTTCTTACCCGAAATTTGACAGAAATTTGCAAATCTGGTGCAAAGAGTTTTTATGTAAAATTTCAACCGTCCAGCTCAAAGCGTTTTTGATTTATCTCTGTCACAGACAGGCAGATGTACATTTTCCAAAGAACGTGTTTTTCGAACTCGGAGAGGTCTTAAAACCTGGAGATTCAGAATCGTCAAAATCTCGAGTTCCTTATTTTTTGACTATTACTATACTTTCTCCATACTACGTATGCGAGAAAGTGAAAACAACAATATTCAAAATTATTTTTTCGTTACCATTCTTTTATGAATTAAAGTATATAACGGACTTGAAAATAATTATCACTTGGCGTAATTATAACAAACAATATCAAGTAGTTTACAGTAACGATAAAATTCCGTAGCCAATCAACATAAATGTAACTTTGCATCAGAATTGCATTTAGCCCAAGCAACTGATAGATCGCATACATTTTGTACTCTTATTTTTGCACATACGTGTGGGCCACAATGGTCTGTTCCCAATGTCTTCGCTTCAGTGTCGCGGCGTTCCTAGTTTGAGCCAAGATTTCACCGGAAACCCACCATGTAAGAGCACTTAGAATGCACTAAATACTGTTAAAATGTTGTAATATTGCTTCCCAGTACTGTTAGTTCCATCGTAGGAAAGACCGTTTTACGAGCAGCTCTATTGGATGCTGATCGGATGCCGGATCAATAAACCCCGGGCTTGGTGAATTGGCAACCTTGGCGATGAAATGGACGATACTGAAATCTTCAGGAATTTTGACGAAGGACCAACAGGAGGCAAATTATACTTGATTGTTCGAGAACCTTCTCTGCCCTATAAAAGGCCAGCCATCGAAGCCGAAGTCAGTCGTGCAGTTAGTAGTATAGTGAGTCAACGACGAATTAGTTGGATCAGTCCAGCATGGAAGCAATTAGTAGATTAAGAATTAGCACCGAACGCCGAGTTTCGGATACAAGTATTGAAGCAGCATCGAGTCGTGTGTGGAGTAGCTAGTTACATATTAGTGAGTAGGCAATTGAGTACAGCTAAAGCGAGAAAACAATGGAGAATATTAGGCACTTGGAGAGTCCTTAGTGGATTTCCTCTTCCTTCCTTAGGGACGTAGTTTCCCACCTCCTGCTGAATTCTGTCTGGTCATTTTTTGTGCTGTAGTTGTTGTTTTCTACCGAGTTACTCATGGTCTGCTGTTTATTCTGAGTGTGCTACTGTATGTTGTTTTTGAGTGCATCGAGTGTATGCTGTTGTCTGCGTCTTCGTGTTTATAACGCTGTTATTTTTTATTGAGGCTCGTTGTTGACTACATTACACCATACGCCCACTACAGGCGAATCTGTCATCGATTTTAGCAGAATTAATTTTTATAAAGTATTATTTCTGGGATGAATATCTTCCTGCTCTGGTACGTCGCAAAAGAGGAATTAAGGAGTGTCTATCTAGGCGCCGTTCCTATTATCTGACAGGTATTCAAAATTACGTGACCTGTTTACGAAATATGATATAAAAATATATCGTCAGAATTATTGCACACATCTCATGTAGGCAGAACTAATTTTTTTTCCTCCAGAATTTGAATGTTAGTTCAAAATCCTCTTCGCCCATTTTCTTTAGGATTCTTTTTTTTTCCCTTTCATTTAACCATTTTACTTTTCATTTTTTTTTTTCGTTTTTAACTAAGCATGTCTTAATACACTTTTCGTTGCTTTTTTTACAAGATGGTTAAGTTAGGAATTTTTAAAAATTTTTAAATTAAAATTTTTATTATTTTTTTATTTAATGCATTTTTATATTCTTAGAGATCTGATCTTTGAAGGTATTTGTTGATATTTAAAGCCTGTCTAAATGCATGAATCAAACACAAATAAAATATCTCGCACGTTATAATATATTACAACTTGCCCCAAGTTTTTATTACAACTTGCCCTATCATATAGTTTCAGACATTCTTGCTGATTTACAATAGGAAAAGCATTGTAATTAGTAAAAAAAGAAAATGAAAGCTGCCTTTTATAACTAAATACATAAACAAAGTAAATAAATAAAAATGTTTTTAAAAGAATAAATTTTCTTCAATCTAAATTTACGAAATATTTTTTTTTTCTTTTTACAAGTTAAAGCGAAAGACATGCTCACCATTACATGCTCACCAGTACCCGCTTCTAGTGTGGTAATGTGATAGGACCCTTCATAAAAATATTTAGCAAAAAAATTTTAATAAAAATATTGAAACCATTGTGTAACGTATGCATTACAACTTGCCCTTGGCTCCTCTACTTCATTTTATTTATGCATTGAGGTTAAATGTATTGTTCTATAAAAAAAGAATAAAATTGCTTTTCAATGAATATGTGATTATAATATTTGTTATTTTTTTTATAAAATATAAACCAACTTACGATTAACTCACGTTCTCCTTATTTTAATTATTTGTTTATTTTGTTTATTAAGATATTAAAAATAATAACAAATAATTCCTTTTATTGGAATAGTTTGGATTAAAAAAATTGAAAAATATAAACCAACTTACGATTAACTCACGTTCTCCTTATTTTAATTATTTGTTTATTAAGATATTAAAATAATAACAAATAATTTCTTTTATTGGAATAGTTTGCATTAAAAAAATTGAAGAATCGTGAAACATTTTTGTGGAAATGAATGCCCAAACTTGCAATATTGAAATATGTTATGACTAGATTTTTGGAACTGTATTCGATTCCACATGATCGCAGAAAAATATTGCAGCTGAACTTTTCGACATCAGCAACTTATAGAGAAAAGATGTATGAATATTCAAAGTTTGCTAATATAAGCATTTACACACATGCAGATGTTGACAAAAAGAATAAGATTTTATCTCTGTTCGACATTTACCATACTAACTATAAGCTTGAAAGTTTATTTAAATATCGCATATTTATTTCATTTGGAAGTATACGTAAGTATGCTTCCCTTTTAAGATTAATCTAGCCGTTTTGTGCAGTTAAAGAAGTAAAAAAAAACAATAAAGAAAGGACGAATAATAAATAAATAAAAGCACGTTTATCGTACCGTAGTGGTAATCGTATATTTCCCATATAGAGCCTGGTGGTAAGGTCTCGACTTCGGAACCGGAGGGTTTCAGGTTCAAGACCCGATTCCACCGAAAAACCGTCGTGTAAGGGGGTCTGTTGCACGTTAAATCCGTCATGACCAAAAGTCCTCCCGTTGGTGTGGTGTGGGGAGGGGGGTGCCAGCTCAGGTGTCGTCCTCGTCATCTGACCGCGGTTCAAAATTACGAGGTTCGTCCCAAAATAGCCCTAGTGTTGCTTTAAACGGTACGTTAATATAACTAAACTAAACTAAACTAACATCATAATCATTAAAAAATTAGAACTCGAGATTTTGACGAATCTCCAAGTTTCAGATCCTCCCCGAATTCGAAAAACACATTTTTGGAAAATTTCCGACCGTCTGTTCATCTATCTGTGATAAGTATAACTCAGAAACTCTTTGGGCTAAACGGCTGAAATTTTTTATACGATATTTAGACCAAATTTGCTGACTTCTATCAAATTTTAAGCAAAATCTGTTCAGAGGAAGTCCGGCTGTCCGAATATAAGTTAACAGGATAGTAACACAACGAAGAGAGGTAGATAGATAAGATTCGGTACACAAATTTAATATTGATAATGTAGATATTTATCAAATTTTAAACTAAAGCCAACGAGGAGTTGGTGTCTGACAGTCTGAACTTTCAGAAATAAGTAAACACAATGACCCCAAAACGCAGTGGCTTAAATATATCAAATTTGCTATGGGATTTTGAGACCACATGCGTAGTATTGTCAAATTTTGGTTTCAATCGGTTGGGAGAGACGCGTCTAAAATACAAATTCGGTTTTCGGATAAAAAGGATTAATCGCCAAACACTCGCCAAGTATCATGGGATAGATTCAGCAAAAATATCAAATACACGCCAAATGTTAATATTTTGTGCTTTTTGTCAGTCGCTGACATGCAAGGCGTTCTTTGGGATAACATCTGCATTAGAGAGTATGCGAGAAAGTTTTGAGGCGACCACTACTGCTAGTTTTTCTTTTTTTTTTTTTTATTAAAATAAGATTTTTAAAAAATTAGAAATAATTAAAACGGATAAATTCAAAACGCTAAAAGAATTCAGTGATTATATATCAGCTAAGCAGGATATGCTCTCTATATATCTGCGACATATGCTGTATATTTTCAGCTTAAATTGCAGATGCATTTAATAATATTTAGGAACCTTAATATAACTTAATTATCTTAATTAATTAGCATTAACTTAATTCAAATTAAACTTTTAGATTTATTCCAAAATCTGTTTGTACTATACAAAAAATAAAGCCTTCGTTAGATAAAAGGAATGAAAATCAAAACGATACGAACAATAAACGAAAATTTAATCTTTAAAACATCCGAATCAATACAGCTGAAGAATCGCAAAATAGAAAAATAACAAATATTTTTTTCTTAAAATTTCATTCTGCTTATGTGACAGCTCTCATTGTTACGAAAAATGATATTTTCCCAAACAAATATAAAAATGTAAATTATTGAGGAAAACCCTTTCGATTTATATTCAACCAAACGAAAATTCGATCTTAATTTTCATATTCCAGTTTCGTTCGATCTTTTTTTTTTCTTATTTGTTCTTATTCTTTGAGTTCTTAAAAGCGTTATAAATTTTGAATGGATCAGAGTTTATTGATATTTTTTTTAAAGAACCTGCTTTGCTTCTTAAGTTACATATTTGTTTCTTTTTTCTTTTAGTTATCTACTGAGTCTGTGCCAATGTTTAGTCGTGCAAAAGAATAAGTAAGAAAGCCTCTGAAATGATATGGTATGATTAATGGAATACAATATTTCCTGATGATGTTAAAAGAATATTAAATTAGAATTGTACTTTTATACATTTATTTTGAAGGCTTGAAGTAATGCATCCGTTTTTGAGTTATGTGTAAGATAAATGGGTGTTTTTTGCGTGGTTTTTTATTTCAGTATAATCTATTGTTGATGTTTAATGTTATCAAAATAAGAAATGCTGGAATTGAGTTTATTCGAATTTTTAGCTAAGAGCCGTCTGCAGAATGAAAATAATGTTTGGATGGATTAAAGTTATAACAGTTTAATTCACTTTCCAAAAAAAAAGTTTCTAATTGTAACCAAAAATGCTCAATTCAAACCCATGATAAATTGGAATTTAAGGGATTTTTAAAATTATAGCACATAATTAGATTCCAAATAACACAAACTTTTGAAACACATTTTTTTCTGGAAGACAAAAAATACCTCTGAAGCTTTAACCCATCAAATTTTCTTTTATTTATTGCAATAGCATAATCCTGTTTGCTGATTCTAAATAATTTGTGATTAATAAAATGGACTGAATTTTTTTTAAATGAATTGACGTACGTTTTATTTAATTTAGCAGTTTTAATTAGTAACTAATTATAGTTCACAAATCTTCATAATTCAAATAACTGAACCATTTTAATGAATTTAAATTTATATTGTTACGAAAAACGAAAAAAAGATCGCTAATATCGACGTGGATGAAGGGCGACAAATTCAACTGGTCTCAATAACAAATAACGACGTTCATTAATACAATGACACGAATACACAGAGGACGAAACACATTCGGACGTACACAAGCAGCAGCCCACAAGTAGTATTTAGTAATCAACAATCACAACAGCACACAAAACGGACAGACAGAATTCAGCAGCAAGAGAGAATTTACGTAACCTTTTACTAAGGTATCTCCAAACGCCATCCTTCAAACTATCTCCTCGCCTTACTGCCTCAACTAGTTGTACTCAACTGCCGATTCATTATAATGAGTGGTTACTGAGTACACGACACGATACTGCTTCAATTCTAAACTCCAAAACTCAGAGCATGGCCTCAATTCTCAAATCATTAATCGCCTGAGCTCCATTGAACGCTTGCGCTTCACTGGACTAATCTAACTAATTCGTCGCTGATTTAACACTCACACATTATATAACTGAATTCAGCTTGTCCTATTGGCCTTTTATAGCTTCCGGAGTAGAGCATAGAAGGTTCTCGAACATCAAGTATAATTCACCTGCTATTGCTCCTGTCTTCGAAATTCCTGAAGATCTAATATCATCCATTCTGCCACCAAACAGTCGCCAATTTGTCGCCAATACCAGAGGTCATTGCATCTGATCAGCATCCACTAGAGCTGACCTTAATACTGTCTTTTCTTCTATAGAATTAATTGTACTGGGAAGATATAATAATGTCTTAAAAATATGTATGGAAAAACGGAGAATTTGTAAAGAAATATGTTCAAACCTTAAAAATATTAAATAAAGGGAAAAAATCATAATTACGCTAAAAAAAATCGACTTTTCAACTTGGTAAATCAAAGCAATCGAAATTTAAAGCTAATTCAAATGCCTCATGTTAAAATTTACCCTAAAATTTTAAAATATGTTTACTTTACGAAAAGATATGAATTTAATAAACATTTAAGAATGCTCGTTTTTTAAAAAAACTGCATAGCAAAATAAAATCATAATCCATACGTCAGAAGACTTCTGCAAAATAAAAAAAAGAATAATAAGTATTCCTCTTTAAAATCTCATTTATCCCCAAACCAAATGCGACAACGCAGATTGCCATGAAAAACGATGGTTCCCCAAACAAATATAAAAATGCAAATTACTGTCGAAATCCTTTCAATTTATATTCAGCCGCATACATACACAAAAAAAGATCGATTGCGCTTTTCAGATTCTAGTTTCATTCGTTTCCTTCTTCTTCTTCTTTCTTGGTGTTTTGAAGGGCATTATAAATTTCGAAGCGGTGAATAATTTATTGATATCCGATTTCTGGCAGCAGAGTACCTGGTCTGCAGTTGCGTAAGTCATTTATCTGTTGTTGTTTTTTTCCAAGTCTCCAGTTTGAACTGCACCAATGTTATGTCTTGAAAAAAAGTATTTAAAAACTAGCTCAGATATGGAATGCTGTGATTAATCAACAAATTAAAATGGCGTAAAAATTATAGTGTATTTATTTCAAAATTTTTATTCGAAAATTTATAGTGAGTAAAATTGTTATCTGTCAGTATATTTCATCCTAGTCTTTTTTCTACCAAATTTTTTGAATAAACTGAAAAATGTTTATGTTTTTAAATTCGTTAATTTCGAAATCTGAATATTACAGGTATCAAAATCATCACACAAGTACTGTTGTCTGCGTAGTTTTCTTGAATTTTCTTCTTAACAGTGTTCAATGAAAGTATATAAAATACTCGAATACACAGATGACAAGACACAGTCAAGACGTACACAAGCAATAACAACAACACTGGCAACAAAGAGGTCCACAAAAGTAATCGATAGTAAACAACCACAACAGCGTACAAAACGACCAGACAAAACTCAGCAGGAGGAGAGAATCCACATAACTATTTCCTAAAGACTCTCCAAACGTCTGCTATTCTCCGCTGTCTCCATGCTTTAGCTGTGCTCAGCTGTCACTTCACAACTAGACGATTGGATAGTCAATCAATACTCGGTGTTGCTTCAAAATTTGTCTTTAAGACTACAAACTCACGGATCAATTCTCAACCCTCTAATCGTTTGATCTCCACTCGACTTTTGAGCTTTGCTGGACTGATTCGACTAATTCGTCGTTGATTCAACTCTAACTATACGACTCGGCACACATTCACTCTCACTATACGACTGACTTCGACTTTATAGCTTTCGGAATAGGACACAGAAGATTCTCGAACAACCAACATAATTCCGCTCCTATTGGTACTGTCGCCAAAATTCCCGAAAATTCCAATATCATCCATTTTGTTGCCAAATTCGATGCCAAGTTTTTAGCCAAACCCAGGATCATTGACTCTTCGATCAGCATCCAGAACAGCTGTCCATAAAACTGTTTTTCCTACAATGGAACTAACTGTACTGATAAGCAACATTAGATTCGTAACAATATTTTTCTTCAAAAACTAAATTTAAATTTTTATTTTTATAATTATGATGGCGAAATTCTAATACTCATTAAAACAGGTGGCCCGTTTCTTTGTCATATGAATAGGAATATTACTTTTTTTTTTCGAAAGTTTCTTCAACATGCAAACATGTGACGCTGATATGAGGGCAGATGCGATCAACCAATAATTTATTCCTCATTTTGTATCTACTGTTCACTATTGCAATCGTAAAAATTTGTGCAAAATTTGTCTTTCTATAAATTCAATACTGACAACTTTGTGAGCAATGAAGTGAATGAACAGGATATAAGAGATGACTCATTTCAAATTTTAATAAGAGAAGTTTTTGATGCTCTTTGTGAGATATTCGAAAAAGAATTGATAATACCACAAAAACCCATACCTTATCTTTTAGAAAAAATATTATAAAATTTTATTTTATATGTATAATAAATTTATAGTAAAAAAACTATAAAAGTTAATGTTGTTAGCAATGTTCTTCAAGCTAAAAAACTTTTATGTTTCTAAATCTTCTGAAAGTATAAATAAATTAAACTGCCTTCTGAAAGAATATAGATGAACGGAGATTAATACTAATATTTCATGATAGCTAATACTTCAGTAATGGAAATAAAATACTTACGTACCTACATTTCTACATAACATGTCTCCTTTTAGTTGCATATTTTTCAAATGTTTAACATATTACATATATAAATGAATTTCTTTCTAACTGTAATATGAAAATTTAAAACAGAATATTTAGTATTAAATGTATTTAATAAATCATGTCGCTTTGCCAGGTTTTTTTTAAACAAAATTGATACATTTATAATATTTCAATAAATGGGTTTTTGTTTATATTTGAAAAAACAATGTTCAAAAAATTAAAGGTGACACGCTTTTTTCTTTTTATTTTTATGCCAATAAAATTGTAAATAAAGTATTGACCATATAAAACATTTTTTCATAATAACATCGCTACATAAAGGCGCTCATGTAAGATTTGCACAACGATACCAATTAGATTTGATGTAGCCCTAGGAGCAATATCATTATATGCATACCTTCTCAACGAAGTGCTGTATATATGCTTGAGCTTTCATTTGATACCATAAAAAGTAGTTGCATCGGTATAAGTTAAGCCATTTCGTTGGTTGGAATATGGGACCATGAAATCTGCTCCAACATCCTTCATACTTCATCTTTTGAGTGATAGATATACATGAAGAATGAAGGTGGAAACGCTGCTGGACTTGCCTAGTGGTTAATCTTTCGCCTGAAATATTAAAATACCTCTGGAATTTTAGAATAAAATACGTGCTATCATTACAATATTGAATAATGCTAATTCAAAATTTACTACAGTATTAATGTTTAATATGCGAGTCAGCAACGTCATCTATCGTATGAAAAAGAAACTTCCTTTTCCAGACACAAAATTCCTTTTCCAGACACAAAATTCCTATAAATTAAGATTTTGACTACTCTATTATTACTGCCAGAAGTTTGAGAATAATAGTAAAATTTTAATTGTTTAGATTGTTTCATATAAATTACTGCTAATTCATTAGAATTCTAATTAAAATTTTTAAAAAAAATCACACCTTGGTGAACATTCTCACTTTCCAAGGCGATCGTAATTCAACTTGACCTCTTCAAACCAGCATGTAGCTGTAACTAAATACGAATAGACTGAAAATTTGTTGACAGACAATTCAAAGGGTACACTGGAGGATTTCACAATAAATAAATAAAGAAAAAAAAAAAGGAAAATTGCTGAAAGAATTTCCTCTAGGGCATTAGCAACAAAATACATGAAAAGACATACAATATACAACTGTGGCAATTTTGACATTTGCAAATAAGACTGTCACAAATAAAGGATGCTTATATTGGAATTTGTTACTCGTTTATATTTTAATGTAATGTGCCCTCTATTGGATTTTTTTCTGAAATTTTCAAAGCATCTCTTGAATTATATACAAATTATCGAATCAATTAGCATTTTAATTACATCTACAGAGTTATCTGGATAGATAAAGTTTAAATACGATCATTCTGTATATACACTGGTGTGCAAAACTTAAGCAACAGTTATGTTTTTTGCCATAACTTTACGAGAAATCATCTGAGAGACATGAAATTCAGAAATGAGATACAGCATTTTCTTCTGAAAGAATGACGAAAGCATAGTTGCGCAGAAATGAATACAATGCATACAGTATGGAATCAAACAAAAAAAGGCTTTATTGAACTCATAGTATCGTTACACATGATTGTCTGTCCAAGAGGAAGAACAGCAAGCAGATGTTCCTTAGTATGGGATATGCCCTCCCCTTACTGCAATGGTTGCTTCGCACCGTCTCTCCATACTCAGCACCAGATTGTCCAACAGTTCTTGAGGTAAGAGTTCCCATTCCTCAATCAGCATCTGTTTAAGTTGTCGGGTGTTCCCAGGAGGATGCAATCGTGCCGCAAGGCGTCTCCCCAAAGCATCCCACACATGTTCTATCGGATTTAAATCAGGGGAGCACGCTGGCCAATCCATTCGAGTGATATCTTCACTTTCCAGGAGCTCCTCAACAGCATTAGTCCTGTGTGGCCGTGCATTGTCATCCATAAAAACGAAGTCTGATCCAATGACACCTCGGAACAGACGCACATGGGGAAGGATCACGTCCTGACAATAGCGATCTCCAGTTACAGAACCTCTGTCGAAAACGTGGAGCTCAGTCCGCCCGTTCATCATAATGCCTCCCCAGACGACAACTCCAGGACCACCGAAACGGTCTCTTTCCGCGATGTTACTGGGATGAACCCGTGTCCCGACCTCTCTCCAAATCAACTGGCGTTGGGAATCGCTTGTAACATCACGTAAAGAGACCGTTTCGTTGTTTCAGAACAAAATGCTGTATCTCATTTCTGAATTTCATGTCTCTCGGAGGATTTCTCGTGAAGTTATGGCAAAAAACATACCTGTTGCTTAAGTTTTGCACACCAGTGTATTTACCAAATGTAGCAATTCTAGTCAATTTAAGTTATTCTTATAGACTAGATTATCTATTAATATTAACATTTAGGTCTTGCAGCTAGTATTTGTGTAATATATAGAATGTCTGGATTGTATAAATGAAAGAACAAAATATCACCAATACCAAAATATCACCTTATTGATATCATTCAGTCATTAAATAATTAAGATTTTATTCCTTTGTAGGAGACTCGATAACACAAACAACAATCTTATTTTGATTTTTGAAATAACAGCTTTATTTCCCTTTTTTACTTTTAAGTCTCTAAATTATAGAGAAACTGCTGTTATCATCCAAATATCTGACTCATGATTTTGATAATCCTCGCACATTAAATCTTTCTGAGTTTCAACGTTTTCATTTCTTAAGAATTAAACCTGTGCGACTGTCTGTCTGCCCCACTGTGTTTATGTGAACACACTAAAAATAAGAAGAAAAAAAATAATGAATGAGATCATGCGTGTTTTGGAATCTTATTATAGATCTGCAGCAAAGTTGGAGTCAAATGTACAAGCATAGTAAACAAAGAAAGTGCTTGCAGACATCATTAGTGACCTTGCAAACAACAAATTATTGATTAAATAAACAGCTAGAAATCTTTGATCATCCTTCCAAACATGGAATTCACTTGATTGGTTCACTTTAACTCTTTCGAGTTTATATAAGTGATCTGGCAAGGCATGGATTTTTCTTTTAAATGGATTTCAATTTTTGTTTTCTCTTTGAAGAATTTTCTTACAGGAGGATTCTCTATGAAATTCGCATCCTAACATATATCGCTGAAATTCTTGCATTTTCCAGAACCTTAATTTTTGTCAATCATATCGCAAATCATTCATCAAGAATCTATTCACAATCCATTTAAATATCTGTTGAACTTCTTTTCGTTACTATGAGACTGTCTACTTTGGGTGACAATACTACCGGTATATAATAAAACATGTGTTTATTTAATCTATGTTTGGGTGGATAATGTTTTGAAGGAATGGAATAAAAAATAAATGAAATTACATGAAATATCCATTCCATATGAGTATTAACTTTTAATAAGGTTTAACTCGTTCATGAATATATATCGAATTTTTATTATACATTCCCAAACAAAAAATAAATTCTGTTATAAGGGAAATGAAAATATTATACGCATATTTCAAAATGATGATTATTCTTTAAAAATACAAATAAATAAACCTACAAATAATCCGTATTTAATATCCTTTTAGTATGACTAGAAAATATTTCTTCCTATTAATCACATCGAACTCCTTAAGATTTTTTATTCTTTTATTATTTTTCCCAAGTTCAACATTGGCAAAGCTTCAGCAAACCAGCCATACCCCCCTTACCCCCCCCCAAAAAAAAATCCAACAAA
>JAPMOR010120084.1:140586-189857 GCA_026543865.1 Argiope aurantia
CACACGCTTTTTTATTGTTTAGAGTAAACAAATAAATAACGAACATGTCTTTGAAGTAACGTGAGAAGAACGCAGCTTTTTGTTACGGCTCTGATGTACAAGTTCACTTTTACAGTGAAAATTCAAGTTCGTTTGGGTTCTGTGATGTTCCACCCAATTCCACTGGACGGATTTTGGAGATTCTCCATGACGAACGCTGTAGGTTCCTTCTGACATAATCACTATATAATTAAAATAAAATCAAAAAGAAGTTTGCTAGTTTCCATTTCTTGCAGAAATTTATGATTTTTAAATAAAACATCAGTATGAAATTTTCACACAAAATAAAATTGTGTTACAACAACCCTAAGAACTGGACAGATTTCGTCAATTTATTTCTTCACTATAAAGCTAATTGCTTAGTTATTCAATTCAAATTAAGGAATTACTTTTAAAGGGGAATATCTATTTTCCAGTTCGAAATTGAGGCAAATTTTAAACTTAATTTAAAGGGAAAGTGGAATCCGATTTATCACAGTTAATATACAATTTCAAATACGAATTTTTACATAACTGGTTTATTTTTATTTATTACAGTAAAAAGAATTGATAAAAAAAATATATTTCTATAAACTAAATTGAATATATAAAACGAAAAAAAGATGAATGAAAAATAGGAACTTCAAAATACCATAACTACTTGAATTTCCATAAAAAAATTTTTGATGGGAAACATGCGAGCGTTTCGAAAATTAAAAATTCTTTTTCTTGTTTTCGTATTCGAAAATTTATCATTTCTTATATAAAAATTGCTTTCTTCAAATCTTACACAAGTTTTAAAGAAAAATATTTCGACAATCCCAATGAGATAAAAAATAAAATTCGAAATTGGAAAAAAAACATCGTTTTTCTCATTTATATTATAAGGCGTCCGATTATTTGCATTTGGCTGGAAAAAAGTGTTTCTGATTTATATTCCTGATGTGCATTCTGGCAGGTCATAGCTTCCCGGTTAAATCTGTTCCTCGATATAAAATATTCACTGAACTTGGGATTTTTACTGTCTCGAACGGAATCATTTATCCTTATTTTACTATTCTGGGTTCGGGTCTTCTCCTACTATAACGTTCCTATGCTTCGCATTTTCTTCGCAAACACGCGTTTCCCAGTTGTTTAGGGTAAACAAATAAATAAGAAGCATCACTTGCGAGCTCCGTGGGAAGAACACATTTTCATTTCTTGCTATGGGTCCCATTTCTAATGCAATTCTCGCCAAACAAATTTTGTTTAGCCTCTGCATTGCTTCTTTTCCATCAGTTTCCATAACCAACTCATTTTGCTACCGTTTATCAATTGGGGTTTGTTTGCTTTTTATTGATTATTACTTTCTCGTGTACGAAGCATAGAGAAAATATAGCAATTCGTCAAAAAATTCGAACTCGAGATTTTGACGAATCTCCGTGTTTTAAAACTTCCCTGAGTTTGAAAAACACATTTTTGGAAAATGTCCATCTCTGTCTGCGACGAAGATAGCTCAAAATTTGATATAGCTTGAAAACTTAAAACCAAATTTGAAGATTTCTATTAAATTTTGAGTAAATGTTTAAAGAAAACTGTCTATCCGAGGTTCGAATATAAGTTAGCATAATAACTACAAAACAAAGAGAGCTAGATAAATAAAATTCGATGCAGATTCAACATCTTTTAGTATAGAAGAAGCCTACCAAAATTTCAGTAAAAACCAACAAGGGTTTGACAATCTGTCTGTCTGTACTTTCTGAAAAATTTAAACTCGATAACTCAAGAACGCATGGAGTTAAATAAATCAATTTTAGTTCGTGATTTTGTGATTGCAAGTATAATTTTATGTCAAATTTTTGTTTCGATCGGTTGGGAAGATGGCGTTTGAAGAACAAATTTGATTTTGGGGTATTATTAATGACATGCAAATTAGTAATCGTCAAAAATCGTGCCGAGGATTGCACGATAGATCCAGTAAAATTGCTAAATTCACTTCAAAAGTTAATATTTCAAAATTATTGCACACTACTACCATTCAATAATTTGCAGGATATCTATGAGTGAATCTCTTGATTCTTTAGGGCTATTAAAATAAAACAAAAAGGTCAGCCTTGCTTTTCATCGGAAATCGATGTAAGATTTGAAAATTTATTCTCAACTCAGTTATAACTGTTCAACATAAGTCTCTCCAAAAGCATAAGGTTATCGAGGCAGTATGACAACCCCATTATTATTATTAATGGAATGGATGAATCGGAATTTTTAGCTGTCCCTAATACCAGAGTTAATAAATATCGAAAAACTTCGGTAAACGAAGAAAAATGTGAAGAGAACGTATGTGAAAAACATTTTTTTTTCTATCAAAATTTTAAGAAGACGAAATTTCTTGGTGATTGAAAGTGAACTTACTATTCAACTTTAAAAAAAAGGAGTTGAATGCTTCAAACACGAGGATATGTTCAATGCCATTTTTTTATTACATGAGAAACAGGCAGGGATATTATTCAGTAGAGTTGGGGTGATGATCATCCGGGTGATTAGACATGCTATTATTACATCTTCTCTTCTATTTGTAAGCTGTATGGGAAAGAGCAGGTGTAATATCGCCTAGAGCTTCTTGACGCTTGCTAATTTCATAAACTTGGTGCATATTTTGAAGCGAGGTTTATTTTATTTTATTTATTTATTTTTGATAATAAAAGATCAAATCTTCAATAGCAATCCACTCAAAGTATGGGTACGACTCCGCAATCGTTTTAGTGAGATAATCCGCCTTTTCGTCCCAAGTATGACAGCTCATTCCACACTTTTTGCTGCATGTTTAATGTGAAGCTTTGAAAGGCGATAGTTGGAGCCATGAGCGGCAGTTAGATTGAATGCTGGGAGTTTCACATATGTGATTCCTTTCTCCTTCAATGGCGGTAGTTTGGCGAATACGAATCTGTAATATTTCCAGCCACTAATTGTCAGCAAGTTTTATGGGTATAGTCACGGCTTTTGAAGGGATGCCGAGTCAGTGACCCCTGCATTGGCGATAATCTTGGCAACTTATTATTGTATTGAATTTAAAATTTCAGCTATTTTATTTCCATTGAACAATTGGTTTATTCTTTTATGGGGGGATATACATTTATGAACGCCCTGTATTTTAATTTTTACACCCTGGAGCATGGAGAATTTCTCTTTTCGCGTGATATTCTATATTTCTAAATAATCCGTTTCGTGTTGTTTTCAGTCTTTCTCGCGAATATCATTTCCATTTTGATCTTCAGATTATAGATAAATAATTATTTTGTATTCTTCAAGTGGCTGTAACAAATTAGCTTGTGTTCTTGCAATGTTTTTTAGAAGTTATTACTTATTTACTGTTGATAGAAATATCAAAACTTTGGTCTTGTACTTGAAGATAGGTTTTCTGTCTGGTTTCAACCGGGTGTTCCAAAAATAGCGGTTGGACTTTGAAAATCAATAAAAAAGAAGACAGAATGCAATCGAAATGTATTGTCTACGGCAGTAAATTTGGGAAATAATGGAATTTTATCCCATTGCAAATTTAGTAAACATTGGCACTGGGAAGTGGCGCTGCAAAACAGAAAAATGAAAAAACGTTATGAAAATGTTACAAGGTAACAATGTGCAGCAACCGCATGGAGCATTCTAACACAAAAAGTTCTAGACCTAAGGTACCATAGAGCTGAGATACTTATAGAGGGAGTGCAACCCTACTTTGGTGTAGGACAAGATAAAATCACGTGACTTGTGGACAGAATTTGTGTTCACTGTAACCGCATTCTTCGCTCCCCATTATATATTAACTGTTGGATTTTAAAACTTATTTAAGCCATGGTTTATTATTGCTCTGCAATTGGATGCAAAGAAAAAGCTTCCATGGATAGTCCTGTATCATTTCACAGATACATACAATAAACAGGTTCTGTTTATATCCATTTTAAGTCAATTTAAAATTTCGTACCCTTCATCACTCAGTGATTTTGGTGTTAAAACTGAATAATATTTCATAGTTTGGTTAGTTATTGTATTAAATTTATTTAATTTGTTATTCAGCTTCATTTAAACTGATGTAACTGCGTTATATTTGGTTACTTGCTTTATTTTAATCTCGAATGTGTTGCAAGTGCTTGGCTGCAAGCTTGGCGTGATTTTTTCTCCCAATACAAGTGTTTACATAAAAACACTATTGGTAATGGTAAAAAAACACTATTGACAGATTAATAATTGTGTATTTATTTTAGTGCAAATAAATTTCCTTATTATTTCCAATATGTTTTTTTTACCATAAATATTCGAATCGTATTATACCGTAAAAGATATTAAATCATCATTGTGAATGAAATCGTGAAACTAAAACGTTTTATTGAAAATGTTATATAGTAAAATTTCATAAATGTGCCAGCAGTAATTGCAAGATTTTATAAATTTTAATTAAGATCTAATAAGAAACTAGTGGATATTCTAAAGATAAACTATTAAAGAAAGAAATGCTATCTTTACAGATAAAAATTTTGTCTGAATGTTAACTTTATTAATAACTTGCGATATGCACATACCCTAAAATCACCGTTTTCGTAAAAATTTCGAATTTTCTTATTATTTTGTATTAAATCAACACATTTAAGATTCCAAAAGTGATTTAATTTTGTTTCTGCGGTAGTTAGAAGCAAAGTTACCTCCAACACTATAAACCAGAAACGAAATATTTAAAACTGATATTAACAAGGAGAAGGCACGAGGTTTAAAATTGAATTCGGAATGAGATTTTGCATAATGATAGTATACATTTAGAATGTTTATTAATGAAAATATTAAGATTCAATAGTCAACCTGAAAACTTTCAAATTAGCTTATATATTAATAATGTGTTACCCGAACGAACGCTCGAGTAGTGTAGTGATTAGGGCACTAGGTAGCATTCAGCAAACCTGGGTTCGATTCTGAGCTAGCGTTTTTTTTTTTCTCTTTTTAAATAATTTCAAAATAATTTAACAGTTTTAATTAATATCTTTTTCATTTTTTTATGCAAAAATAAATATTATTCAGAATATTCAAGGAAAAAAAAAGACCTAGGCCACTTTTATAATCTGCCTTTATTATAAAAAGTTTTTTTTTTATCTGCATGGGATAATGATAAAATTATTTGAACATGTATGAAATAAAATGCTTACTTAACGAAGAAAATACTCACTTTTAATTGATGCACAAAAAAAAGTAAACATAATTTAAATCAATAAACTAGGCTACTGATGTAAAAAAGAAAACATTATTTTCGAAACCAGTTTGCTTAGTTTTCAAAGAATGAATATATATATATACACTGGTGTGCAAAACTTAAGAAACAGTTATGTTTTTTGCCATAACTTCACGAGAAACCATCTGAGAGACATGAAATTCAGAAATGAGATACAGCATTTTGTTCTGAAAGAATGACGAAAGCATAGTTGCTCAGAAATGAATACAATGCATACAGAATGGAATCAAACAAAAAAAGGCTTTATTGAACTCATAGTATCGTTACACATGATTGTCTATCCAAGAGGAAGAACAGCAAGCAGATGTTCCTTAGTATGGGATATGCCCTCCCCTTACTGCAATGGTTGCTTCGCACCGTCTCCCCATACTCAGCACCAGATTGTCCAACCGTTGTTGAGGTAAGAGCGCCCATTCCTCAATCAGCATCTGTTTAAGTTGTCGGTTGTTCCCAGGAGGATGTAATCGTGCCGCAAGGCGCCTCCCCAAAGCATCCCACACATGTTCTATCGAATTTAAATCAGGGGAGCACGCCGGCCAATCCATTCGAGTGATATCTTCACTTTCCAGGAGCTCCTTAACAGCATGAGTCCTGTGTGGCCGTGCATTGTCATCCATAAAAACGAAGTCTGATCCAATGCCACCTCGGAACTGACGCACATGGGGAAGGATCACCTCCTGACAATAGCGATTTCCAGTTACAGAACCACTGTCGAACACGTGGAGCTCAGTCCGCCCGTTCATCATAATGCCTCCCCAGACGACAACTCCAGGACCACCGAAACGGTCTCTTTCCGTGATGTTACTGGGATGAAACCGTGTCCCGACCTCTCTCGAAATCAACTGGCGTTGGGAATCGCTTGTGGCACTAAAACGACTCTCATCTGTAAAGAGGACACGACTCCGTTGATGAGATGTCCAGTTTTTGTGCTCCCTGCACCACTCTAAACGGTGCCGCCGGTGGGAAACTGTCAAAAGGATGCAGCGTTCAGGACGGCTGGCGAATAGGCCACCTTCGTGAAGGTGTCTGGACACAATAAAACGCGACACTTGTCGCCCAGTTGCTGCGCACAGTTGCTGAGCAATGGCGCTTGCTGACTGGCTTCAGGTTCTTTTAACCTGCAGGACGATATGTCGGTCATCCACTGCAGTTGTTTTCCTGGGGCGGCCACCACCAACCTTTCTCACAGCTGTACCTGTGGTTTGGAGGGCTTTCCAAGTGCGCGAAATGACACTTTTGTTGATTCCGAACTCTTCAGCTACACTGATCACACTACGCCCTCCTCCAGCTTTCCGATCATTATTCCACGTGTGAAATCGTCCAGGTTATTTCTGCTAGCCATATTTCACGAATTAACTCACGTGCACTTGCAGCAAATGTCTTTAATTGCGTCTCCGTCCTTCCTTTTATTGTAGTGTTGAGCTGCGCGCGCCTTCCGCACGTGTTTTGCTTACGCTCACGTCGCCTGAGACGTTTTGTTCCTGATATTTGCATACTCATGACCTTTCTCTTGAATTACGTGTTCATTGTACTGATCGCAAGAACTCCTTTTCTGCAATTTCATGGCTATCTGCTTAAAATTTGCATTGTTGCTTAAGTTTTGCACACCAGTGTATATATATATATATATTCCATTTCCTAAATATATAAATTATTTAGGAAATGTTAACCGGAAATGAAAACCGACCGGACCCAATGCCGGGAAACAAAACGTTGCGCGGCAGTTTTTGAGTATGCCAAGATTTGCGATATGGCGCCAAAACAGGCCAGATTTCTCACACGTGACTTGGCTCATGTTGCGTACACTTGTTTAGACTAGAAACAAGCGACTAGCTTCATTTATATCAGCTCTATGGAGTTGTGAAGGCTTGTATTACGAAGGTCATGGTTTGACTTCGTTTTTTATCACAGTACAGAACTGGAAGTTGGTCTTCTGAGATTATAAATACTAATTTTGAAATGTATCAAAAATTTGTTTCATACTTTGCTCTAAAACCTCAGCTATTCTACATTCAAGAGAATACCTGTTTTTTTTGCATCGTCAGTATCGTCTTATAAGGGAAAAAATTCAGAAGTTGGAAAATAAAACTTTTAATAAATATTCCGTTTCTTCTTAATTTTTCTTTTATATTTATCGTTTTTCAATTAACTTTTTTTTTTTGTAGAATGGTGCAAGAACCATTAGATGACTATTATGCACATTTAGAGTAATATAGTCATTTAATGATCGAAAAATTTACCATTCAGATTTGACCTTCTTGGGACAACTAGTTATTTTTCATCTCTATAGTGCTCTAAAAAAGAATTATAGTCACCCTTCTTATTTTCTCATATACATAGTATAGAGAATTATGGTTAAAAAAAAAATCGAACTCGAGATTTTGACGAATCTGCCCGTTTTAGACTTCTTTGAATATGAAAAATATACATTTTTGTAAAATGTCCGTCTGAGACAAAGATAATTCAAAAACGATTTGAGCTAGACGGTTGAAATTTGGTATATTGTCTTTACCCCACATTTGCAGATTTCTATCAAATTTTGGGTAAAATCCATTCAGAGGAAGTCCGTCTGTCCGAACATAAATTAACACGATAACAACACAACGGAGAGCTAGATAGATAAAATTCGGTACACATATTTAACATATATAATGTAGACACCTGTCAAATTTTAAGCCAAATCCATTTAGGGGTTGACTGTCTGTCAGTCTGTACTTTCAGAAACATGTGACCGCTATCATTCAAAGACGCAATAATCAGTATAACAAATTAATAATATTATTATTATCAGTATATCAAATTTGGTATGGGATTTTGTGATTACAAATGCAGTTTTGTATCCAACCTTTTTGCTTCAATCGATTGTGAAAAATATGTCTAAGCATAAATTCGATGTAGAATACTATTAATGGCGTTCTAGGGATTAATCGTCAAATAACTCGTTAAGGATCACACGATAGATTCATCAAAAATGCTAAATTCAAAAATACCAAGAGTTAATATTTCGTAATTATTATCGCCAATTCCATTCAAGACGTTTTCAAGCATGACCAGTTTATTAGAGAGTATGCGAGAGAGTTTTGGGGACACCACTCCCTCTGGTTATATGCTAAATAAAGCTATATTTCAATTAAAATATAAAATCAATTACATTTGAATTTCTTTCACAACATTAGGTACTTTAAAGCTTGAATAGATATAAATGTTTTTTAACGAAAGAAATGAGTGAAATATTGTTGGCGAATTTTTATCCTCCCCTTTTTCCGTAGAATTTAATAAATAAAAAAAAAATCGAAAGTTATTTCCAAAGTTTTCAAAAGAAAATATTTCATTTTGCTTAATAGTATTCCCATCGATTTTCTAGTACAAAAATCATTTCTTATATCATAAATTTATCAAGAAAGGATTTCGGTTATGTTCGTAAAACTAAAACAGAATTTATATTGATCCACTTTCCACTATATCTGAACCAGACATCTGCAATCTTTTTAGTTGAAATTTAATATTTTTTCCCCTTTATAAAGCTATTTTCTTTTTTTTTCTTTTTGATCTGTAAGCACCTATTCCCTAAATAAAAAAAATGGCAATAAAGTTGGAGGAATCATGTTTTAGGCCCGCATTTAAATAAAATCTTTTATCCTCATATTTTCTTTCTTCTCCCTATTTAGCTAAAAAGCGGGGCGAAGAAATGGGGGGGGGATAGGAACGAACACGAAGAAACTTCCTGGGTTGGAAAATATACATCGCTTCCCCGGTATCCCTTTTCCTGTTTATCGAACAATAATGAACATCCGACAAACTGGATTAGGAATCTCATTTCTCGCTCATATTTGGCGAGAAGGGGATGCAGGCATGTTCATTAGATACGGAAGCAAACAGAACAATAACGAAAAATAAAAGAGAAAAAAAAAATGGTACGGATGGATGTTCATAAAATATTGCCTTTTCTTCCGCTGTAACAGGAAATTATTCTAAGAATCGTCTGCGTTTTCCTTTCAGGTTCCGAATATAATGGGAATTAGTTTTTGTTATTTTTATACCATTTTCATTTAATTTATTTAAGATATTTTTGAGAATTATTATTTTTAGGAGAAAATTGGAGAGTGGTGCCTAAAAAAGTTTGGAATCAACTTTTTACGATAAGATTAAGTTTAGTTATATTAACGTTCCGTTTTAAAGTAACGCTAGGGCTTTTTTGGGACAAACCTCGTAATTTTGAACCGCGGTCAGATGACGAGGACGATACCTGAGTGGACATCCCCCCTTTCCAAATTTCAACGCTGCACCAGCGGGAGGACATTTGGCCCCGACGGATTCAACGTGCACAGGACCCGTTTGCACGACGGTTCTTCAGTGGAATCAGGTCTCGAACCTGAAACCCACCAGTTTGGAAGTCGAAACCTTACCGTATCGTTTATCCTTTATGCGTTAAGGATAAACGATACGAAGAGAAAGTATTGCAACTGTCAAACAATCAGAAATTGAGATCTTCAGACATTGAATCAGAATCACTATCAGAGATTGAGCGTTGACGAATCTCTACTTTTCAGATTTCCCCGGGACAGAAAAACACATTTTTAAAATCATGTTTCTCTGTTAACATGATTCTTCAAAAATGCTTTGAGCAAGACGACTGAAAATTTGTATATGGTCTTTTCAATAAATTTATAGATTTCTATCATTTTAAGCAAAATCTTTTCTGAGAAAGTCTGTCTGTCCAACTGTTTGAATATAAGTTATAACGATAACTATGAAATAAAAAGTTCTAGATGGATAAAATTTGATATACAGATTTATTCTCTAAAGAGCAGATACCATCAAATACCCAATAAATACCATAAAAAACACAATAAATAAATGGAATATGGTATTTGATCTAGCGACTACAATTGTAGTTCTATGGCAAATTTTGTTTTTATGTCTCTTGGGGGAAAAAATGCATCTAAAATACATATTCGATTTTTAGGTAACTGTGCATTAATCGTACACCATTGCTTAATGATAAAAAAAAAAGTCGCCAAATAATCAATCACATTATTCGAACTCTTTCCTAGCTATTGTTTGTGAAGTACATGAGGTAAATAATGCACACGTATTCGGTTTCTTTACTGTATTACGAAGGGCGTAACTCTCGTAAGTGTGATTCTGAAAATAAAAATCCGAGCACTCACAGTGTTCACTCCTCATCCCAAACTTTACTCGAAGTTGTAGAGGTTTATTAGAAAGCACGTGAAAAAAATTTCTGGAGACCATTTAGGCTTTTTATCAAATGCAACAAACTTCTAAAATTTTTATATTTGATTCTGCAATAACTTCGTCAATGGACGCCTTTTTTAAACATCTTAGATAAAGTTTTAATGTCAATATATTTATTTTTATTTAAAATGTTTCACGTGAAAATTATTTTAAGTCGTAAACTGTCATAAGAAATTCTATTTTCAAAATTAACCTTTGTTTTGAAAGAAGAAATTAGCAGAATAATGTGTTCACAATAATGATTCTCTTGTATATGATTTTTGTTTAGTTTATTAAATAGAAATTAATCTCTTGTATTTTTGCGACGTAATTAATTTTTTAATAAGCACCGAGTGTATATAGAAAAGTTTTTTAATGAAAAATAATTGCCTTTTTATAAAATCTAGAATTTTTAAAATTACATTTAACTGTTTAAACATTTAATAAATTTTAAACCAAATATTCTTAGCTGCTGAGACACAATAGACCATTGATGGTATATTTAGGTCATAAACTTTTATATGAAATAAAAATTGGCAAAATCGGCTCATCGACCTTGTTTTAAATATACAGATTAATTGGCGACTGATGATTTTGTAACTAAAGTGCTTTTATGAGATTATGAACCATATTGTTGCAGTATACTTTAGCCAAATTCAGTAGGAAATTGCCAGAATTAAAATCAATTAAGAAACGAAAGCAAAATCAAGTAAAATAAGTAAACCGCTGAAAAAAGAAACAATACAGAGGGCAAACAAGGTTTGTCCTCTGGCGTGAATTGCAGTAAAAAGACGACCTGGAACAACTAAATCGTAAACGAGAAAAGGTAAGATATTAAATGTGCTCTGCTCACGGCAGTCGCAAGCGATGCTTGTTATTTATTTGTTTACCCTGGACAATAAGGAAGGTGTGTTTGCGAATAAAATGCGAAACATGGGAATGTTATAGTATAGTAAAATAAGACCAAACCCAGAATAGTAAAATACGGATAAATGAATTCGCAGGAGAAAGTAAAAAAAAAAAAAAAAAAAATCCGAAGTTAAGGGAATATTTTATATCAACGAACAGAGTTAACCAAACATAAAGTCTCAAGAATAAAAATCAGAAGCAGTTCTTTTACCAAACAAATATTGATTGATTGATTAGGATTTTTTATAATATAAATGAGATAAAAAATGGATTTTCAATGAGTAATTATTGTTTCCTCTCATTGGGATTGTCTGAAAAGATCTCACTCAGGTATGTATAAAATTTGATAAATAAATGATGGTAAATTTTGTACCGAAAAGAATAATAAAAATTCTTTATTTTGAATTTTTGAAGGAAAAATTCTATGTAATATTCCATGTGGCATTAAAAACAATACTCGTTTTCTTGCAAAGCTTTTAAATACAAATGAAAATTTTTTCTTATTATAATGATTTAAGTGAAGATCTTATATATATATTATATATAAGATATAATTTAAAATGTGCTTTTTAATGACGCGTTTAAACTTCGTGGAGTTCTTATATTTGTATTAAATATATTTTATTATATTTTAACTTTTTATTATAACTCTTTGCTACATTGTTAAATGTTTCAAAGTTTGCTCCCGAATATTAAATTATAAAAAACATTTTAATGAAGGTTTTATGAGAATTAAATAGTTTATTTTTCATTCGTAAAAACTATAATAATTAATTTCATTCCCGGCAACGCTGAATACATCGTGATAAAAAAAATAGTTTAGAAAAACATGTTCTTGAATAAAAAAAATAAAGAAAAAAAGAATCCATTCTTTTTGAAATATAAAAAAAGCGCAAACGATTTTTAGGAATAATTTCCTGTTACATAGGAAGAAACAGCAATATTTTATTCACGTTGTTTTTCTTCTCTTTTATTTTGTTGTATTTTTTGTTACATTTTCATATTTCTTTTCTTCGCTTCCATCTCTGATCAAAATACTTGCATCCTTTCAGTATCGAATATAAGACAGAAATGAGATTCCTAATCCAGTTTGTCTGCGGTTCGTTATTATTTGCTAAACAGGAAGAGAAACGTCAGGGGAAATATGTATTTTCTGATACAGGAAGTTTCTCCGCTTAGGGATTTTTTTCCCCTTCCCCCAAAAAAGGGAAAAAAAATTAGGCAGACTAAAGATTTTATTCAAATGTGGGCAAGAAACATATTTTGTTTCCGCCACCCGATTCCATCTCTTTGTGATCTGAAAGTATATTTGCAGATAAAAAGAAACATTAACTTCCCAACGAAAAAAAGAAAGAAATATATTTTCATTCAAAAAGGTCGCAGATGTTTCATCAAGATTTAATGGCATGTGAATAAATATTGGGTGCATTTTATGGAATAAACGCAAATTCGATAAATTTCTCTTGAAATAAATTTGTGTTTATATTCTAAAGTCGATAACATGCAAAAAGAAAAGGAAATATTTTTCGCCAACTGTTGTGCAATAATTATCTAAATAGAAAATAATATATTCCAATATAATAATAGAAAATAATATCCTCTAATATGTTCCGAAATTTAAATAAAAATTTAAAAAAATGCTCATATGGAATGAATGTATAGCTTTAGAGATAGTCGTCATTTGATTTGAAAATTGAAAATATTGAAGTCTAAAGCCAATAAATTATCCATATTAAATGTAGATATCAGGTTCTTAAAATGCAGTTCACAATGAAGAATAAACTTGTTAAGAAATTGTGTTTCCATCGTTTTAATTAAAAATAATATTTATTTTAATCAATTCCGAAGAACATTGAGTGTATGAGAATACTACAGAGAAAAAGAATAAATAGAAGTGAAATCGGAGAAACTGATAGAACCGTATCGGAGAACTGATATGAACCGTAGAAATAAAAGTAATATAATAACAATGTGAAGTCAGTAATATAAAAATTGTGCCGTCAAAGAAATAGTTAATGGATTAGAAAGAATTTTTCAATTTTGTTGTTACCAATCCACTACAAAAGTTTAATCAATAAAAATAATCTGAACGGTAATTAAATAAGAGCTCATTCCTTGGCCACTTGATTCGAATATAGATTCAGCTTTGTATGAATATTTAACATTTGTGTAATTAAAAAAATGACTTCTTAAATTTTGTTGAGTTTATAAACAATGTTTTTGTTGTTAATGTTTGAGTTTATAAACAATCGTCATTCAGTTGTTAATTTTTTTTACAAAGACTTAATTAGGAAGCAAATATTTCAGATTTTTTTAATTACCTACTGTTTTATTTTTTGGTTTATGAAAAAAAATCCATTGCCAGAAAAATTAAATATTTGAATTAAAACATTAACCTATGTTCCTCGACTTTACTTTTTCAAATTAGCAACCGCTGTAAAAAAAAAATGCTGAGCACTGTAAATACGCATGCGTCACACTAGAAAATCGGTACTGGGAGGAAATATAGTGTCTTGAAATTCTTTTCCCCTATCTATGAAGAGAGAGATTGAGAGGGGGGGGGTCAGTTTCGTACTTTGTACTTTACGAACCAGAAGTATATTAAAACTCGATGTTTTGTGTAGTCATTAAATGGATGAAAATTCTCTTCTTCCACATTAACACAAACGTTTTTATAGTTCAACTATATACTCTGTTTAACTTTCCAAATTTTCACTCAGAAATATATATTTATGGCGTAAATCATGCTTATTAATATCATCAAAGTAAGAAACTCTACTCAAAAGCCATAACATTATTCCATTTTTTATTACAGTTGCCATTCGGAACTTACAAAATATTAAAAACAAAGATAATAATCAAGTAGAGCATCAACGTGACAGGGGGGGGTCCTAAAATAATCCGCATTAATTGCAAACTGTTACAACCAATGGGAGTGGTCACCCCAAAATTTTCTCGCCTACTCACTAATAAATTTGTCATGCCAGAGAACTCCTTACATGATATTGACATACAACAATTACGAAATATTAACTTTTGGCATGAATTTAGCATTATTACTGAATCTATCATGTCATTTTTGGCGATTAATTCCTGGCATGTAGTTAAAAGTACACGAAAAATGAATTTAGGTTGCAGGAGCGTTCTTTCCAATCATTTAAAATAAAAATTTGACACAAAACTATATTTGTAGTCACAAAATCACATACCAAATATGACATATTTAAGTCACTGAATATTTCAGTTATAAAGTTTCTGAAAGGGCAGATCGACAGACGGTCAACCCCTTGTAGGATTTGGCTCAAAATTTGATAGCGTCTAGACTAAGAATGTTAGTTCCGTTTATCTATATAACTCTTTTTGTTTTATAGGTACCGTGTTAAACTGCATTTGAACAGCCGGACGGACAAGTTTCCTTTGAGCGGAATTATGCACAAAATTTGTTAGTAATGTACAAATTTGGGAATAAGACCTCATACCGAATTTCAACCGTCTATCTCAAATTATTTTTGAGTTATCTTTATAACAAATAGACAGACGGACATTTCAAAAATTTTTGTGTTTTTCGAACTCAGGGAGATCTGAAACGTGGAGATTCGTCAAAATCTCGAGTACGAATTTTTTGACGATTACGATATTTTCTCTACGCTACGTATACGAGAAAGTAAAAAAGCAAATTCCGATAGATTTTTGATTTATCGAATTTAAACATGGAAAATTATATCAATTGATGATTAAAGCTGAACATTAAAAAGGTTGCGGGTGCTTAGTTTCGCAGTACATATATATGAGTCACTGTGATCGAGAAAAATACTTTCGTATTATCTGCTTGGATTCTAATGGTTTAAAAAAATCACAGCTTACAGTATTAAACAGTATCGAGATAAAAAAAATATTGTGCAATAAGTTTAGCAGTCTTAATAATAGTAATTTCACGTTTCAATCTATTTTATGATTTCAGCAAATTCCATATTACGTTATAGTCATATTTGGTTATAGCAATATTTTGAAATGTAATTGTTGGATGCTGTGGTTTCACAGTTTTTAATTCATCTTAGTTACAGTCTGATTCATTCCAGTCACTAAACAGTGAATTTTTTCGTTAAATTTCCAGAGTTAGAGGGGTTAACAAACTTATTAGCAAGTAATATTATTTAAATTGTTCAGAAAATCTTTCGGGTCTTCAGACTAATCAAAGAGTAAAGTCAATTTTTCGACCACTTTAATTTGAAATAAAAAAACAGGAAATAAATTCTACTATCTATTTATATTTCTAAATGAATTAACTTTTAAATAGTTGGATTTGGATTCGAAACATTTCCAGTGCATTCTATTAAGAGAAGTTAATTTTTCGGATTTATTGGGCAGTTGTTTGAAATTACTGGCGGCTACATTCATCAAATTTTGTGCTGTTAATTTAATGAATGTTGTTAATACAACAAGCTTTTATTTAAAACCTTATTCTTCTAATCGAATTAATTCTAGGAAAGTCACTAACACATGACAATGTAACACATAATTCTACTAACCTTTCTAACCCCATGCTGTATTTTAATTCGTTGTGATGTTACATGCTTTTTCCAGTTGTAAGAATTTCCAAAACAACGGATTTTAGAATTAAATTGTCGTACATTTGCTTTGTATTACCTGGCAATGAAGAGAAGCTAATTTTTTTTTAATGCAATATAGGTTTATAATTGCATCATTTTCTTATGCATAAAGAATTTCTCGTGTGCCATTCATTTTTTTAAATAAATAATAAATTATTATTATTCAATTCTAACATAACAGTTGAAATTCGTTGTAGCAAAGTTTGGTTGAAAATGAGTGAATATTATCATTACAAAGAGTTTAGCTTTTTACACACTGAACTATTTTGCAAGTTTTATGGGAATAGGGGAAAAAATTTGAGTTTTTCACAATCGCTAACGAATATTTTTTTTCTGGTAAGTAAATAAAGTTCATTCATAATAAATTTAAAAAAAAATTCCTATTAAAAAGCATTTATTATTGTGAAAAATTTCTTGATCTTTTTAAGCGTTATAAAAAAAAATTAGCTAGTGGTTTTGTTTGTTAAGTAACGCTATTTATTTTTTCTGTTGAAGGAATGCCTAAATGTGTCGAAATTAATCAAATTCTGAAGGTATATTTTTTTAAAGTTTGTAATATTCTGGCTCAATATTTTTCTTAATTTTTTTTTTTTGTTCCTTTTAGTATTCCAGAAAGTAAAAATTGTTAGTAATGTTCTTTTTTACCTCTTCTTTTTTTTTTACGCGAATACATTAATATTATCACTCACATCCATGGCTCCAGAACTGTGATCGTTAATACACATTGGCGTTAAGATAATTTTTTTCCCTTTCAGTTTTATAGCGATGCTTAACCCGGATTTCAGCTTAATTAATTTAGCTCTTGCTTTATTATTTTTTTATAAATGCTGTCATGTATGTATAATTTTTTTGGCCTAAGTATTGTTCGACATTAATGTCTATCAATAAATATATATATATAAAAAAACTAACCAGCGAGATTAAACACAGCAAATAAAGGTCACAATAAAACAGAATATGCAATTTACCTTCTACGTAAATTTATCAGTAGGTAAATAAAATGATTTTGTTACATTTTATTTGTTTTACAGTTATTTAATGTTCATGAAGTTTATCGAATGTAGCATTATGAAAAATTAAAAAGTATTAAACTTTTTATGTGCTGTTGCCAATCAGATAGAGCCCGATAATTGTTTTTGACAATTGAAATGAGTCAACTTTAAAATTCTTGCAAATTTTTTTAATTATTTAATTTAAATGCAAGGATTTTTTTTAGAACTAAAAGTACATACCAAATTCTAAATTCATGGTTAATTTAAATATTTGAATCTTTAAAAAAAAAATCATTTCTTGTGATTTTTAATTCTGTTTGAGAGGATAAGTTATCAAAAACGAACTATTTTAAATAATGTAATCTTAAACGATCACGACTGACATGCATATAAATTCCAGAAATATTCTAAAGTTTTAATATTTGCAATAAAACTAAATCTATTCAGTGGTTTATTGGCAACGTACTTATAAAGCTAAACACGAGAACATCGTAGGCAGAACAATCGTGATTTTTATATCATCTTGTTTATAGTGAAAAAGCTAGTGTGGCAGTTTCTTTCCTTGTGCTCCAAGGATAGTGAATTATTTGAAATATAAATACCAATCTTTATCCCTCTCCCATCAGTAGTACCGTTGTGACCATAAAGCTTCACCGTAGTTCCTGCCTCAATACCGTCATTCATTTATCCCGGATACTACAGCAGGGAGGGAGTGGTTCGCGGTTGCGGTTAATTCTTTTTCCTAGTGTCCCTCTCTTGCAGTGTGCTCGCTTATATGAATAAAGACTGCCATTGAGGAGTTAGTAGCAAAGGAAGCCGAATAAGTGTCTTCGATTGAAAAATTAGATACAAAGTTAGAAGCACATCTAGAATTTTGTTAAGAGTAGCATGCCTTATTTCACTTTACTAACTCGTCGCGTTTTTGAGTTGAATCTCATAGTTCTAGAAATATCCTTCATTTTCGAATGTCTAAATTCACTAAAATCTCGAGGTCGAATATATCTTCTTTAAAAAGCTTTATCAAATATATTTCAGATAACACAGAAAGTTGAGCAGTATTATATTATTCAATATTGCGAATATTGCTTGATAATATACAACATATGTGTCCTATTAGTTTCTAGATCAGAAACAGAATATAATTTTTTTATGAATTAAAAGTAGCCTATTTTAAGATTTCAGCAATTATTATTACAACTCCTAAATATTTTAATTTTATTAGAAATCATAAAAAAGTAATGAATTATCTGATTGCACAGCAATTGTAGTTTTGAAGAGGAATAAAATAAAAATTCCTAATGGAAATATGTAATTTATTTAACTTGCAAACAATTGGATTTATTCCAATTTTCAACTTTTAACATATACATAACTGACACAATTAAAAAAAGAATCTGTCCTTTAAAAGAAAGAGATTTTTAATTAGTAGCAATTATAGACACAAAATTACATTGTCAAAATGTAATATGAAGTAATTAAGTAAATGAAATTAAAAACACACTTTTTAATAAATTCTTTTATTATCAGAATTGCATGTTAAACCATATACAAGTAAAGGTTATTTATGTATAAAATATAATTAACAGAACAAAGAAAATAACTGTAAGAATAGCACATCTCTGCAAACAATAAATAGTAATTCATTAAAAGTAGAAATGAGGAAAATGTTAATTTCTGTTAAGCTCTTAAGAGCTATGATGGCACTTATAGAAAAAGTTTTTAAAAAAGCTATTTTTAATCCTTTCTGTTATGTTGAATCTTAACTGCTCCAAAGGGTTAAATTAGCCATTTGATGGTTACCTCTTATTTATATATTTAAAACCCAATCTAAAGATATTTTAACCATTAATATTTTAATATGAAATTAATCTTTTCACTGAGGATGTTCGAATGTCATTCGAACATTATATAAAAAAGGAGAATTCATGCTATTATTGAATTAGAAATACTTAATATTTTTGACTGTTTATGATCATCTGAATAATTTTTTTATATTTCACTTTACAAATGCAAATCTATATATATATGTAACGTAATTTTAATCAATCTTCATATTTTGGGTGTATGGGTGAGTGTAATAAATTAATTTTTTTGCATCTTCTAATAATTATAATAACTTAGCTTACTTTTTGACTTTGTTTATGGAAATTATGTTCTATCTCGTGATAAGTATGAGTTTTTGCAACAAGAGCAAATTCAGAAACTGAAGCAAAAAGAGCTATTCATACAATATAACTATTATGTGATCCTATGAAGCTTTAGTATAGCATTCATATATTAGCTTTCTATCTATAGTTCTGAATGAGAAATAAATGTGACGATTCTATCAGTTATGTAAGCTTGCTTTTACACTTCAAGAACATAAGTGCACTTATTTAAAAAATTAGAGGCAATGAAAATATTGTTTGTTAGTTTATATCAGAAATTCAAACATTTTAACCTTTATTAAAATAAAGCAACAGTCAAAATTCTAAAAATTCTTGTTAATTACAACATGTACATATGTATGTATATACATATACAAAATTACATCTAATATACTATTTCCTGCAATATCTATTAAATATGCATAAATTAAAATTGATTCTATAATTTGTTCCATTTGATTTTCAAACCAAGTAAAATAAAACATTAGTTAAGAAAGAATTGTTTCTAAATAATTAAAGCAATAAGCTATTGAAATGCCATTCTATAATAACTATCCGACTTGATCAATTAAAAAAAAGAATTGCATAAAACCTGACAAATGATACATAGTTTTAATATCCTAATCTTTAGGTTCAAATTATTGAATGTTCCTTTTTTGAAAATATTTTGAGTTTCATGATTCTCTAGAGCAGAGATCCCAAAATTTTGATAATGTAAAAAATTATTTTAAGATCCTCTCACAATAGGTGAAGTAAGTCCCTCCAATATATAATGTTATTGTTCATATGATTAATCATGTTATTATTAACTCATCACTTTTGATTTTAACATATAAATAATCTTAGTAGCTAGTAAAGCTTACAGAAAAAGGATAAAAAATATACTGTTTATACTGCAATAACAGCAACAAAAAACTATTGTTACTACTTAGCTGCAAGAATGTGTTTTGCATTATTCTTCACAAGAGTAAATATCTAAAATAAAACTTGATAGTTTTAGCCTCCAGTCACTTTATATATTTAGTCTATTTCTGTACTTATGTTCCTATTATATATATATATATATATATATATATATATATATATATATATATATATATATATATATATTGTTTATGCAAATCTAGTATTCTGTAGCTCATAGTATGGGAACTATTGCTCCATAGATGAATGAAAAACATTTACTACAATATTTATATTTACCTTTTGAGAAGTTCTCAACTTAATTCCAAGCTGCATTATCTGCAAATAATAGAATTAATTAAAGTTAATTACTTAGAAATTGCAGAGGTTTGTTTACTATTTCTAACTTAAAAAACGATTTTATTAAAAATCACATATTGATATATAAATTATTTTATGATCTTAAAATGATAAATATGAATGTGCTTCATTACACAGAATAAAATTAATTTTATATTCACATGTTATTTCTGTATTGTAAAACATACATATTATCAATGAAATCTTTATCCTTACTTTATTTTATATTTCCTCCATTCTTTTTAGCTGTACTTATAAGTATCCAATTTTATGGCCAATAGCCTGTAGCATATGACATTGAATGTAATTAACAAGAATTTGACAATTATTAAAGGACACATCAGTAAATAAAAGCACTCTTTGGAGAAATCAGAACACATTAACCATAGGGAAGGCACTGAGGCAATAGAAAATACAAAGGAGAAACAAAGGCCCCATATGGTTGAAACAATGTCGATAATAGTACACACATACCTGACTTACAATAGGACAAACATTGCCAGTTCCAAAGACAAAGGCCAAAATACAAAACTTTGCATCATAAAAAGAAAGAGACATTTTATGTACAATGAATATCTTTCAATTTGCTCTACGCATATTAATGGCAGGTTATTGTATTGCTATTCAAAATGTACAACAGTATTCAAATTAATGGATTAAATAAATATGACATAGCATCAAAGTATTTAAAGCAAAAGTACAAAATTCAGAAGAAAGAAAATTCTGCTTTAAAACTAGAGTATTAAATACAAATGATAATTTTTCAATGACTCATAATAATAAAATTATAATTTTATTTTAGTAAAAATAATTTTAAGTAACAAAAAAGCCTATCAAGAAAATCACAAAAAAGCAACATAGAATATATATATATATATTTATTTATATATAAAGTCTAACTGCATGTGAAAATAAATATCTTACTAAATTTAGCTAATAATATAACATACTGTAATTAATTTCATAAGACAAACAATCAGTGAAAAGTCTCTTTCCAATTAAACTACACAAAATTTGCATTTACCACTTGTAATTTACATTAGTTCTAATCAATAGAATGATTAAATATTATATATTTACATATAAATATTTTATATTTGAAATTTTTATAATATTTTTCATCAGTCATATAACAAATTTTTTTTATAAATTTTCAAGCAATGAAATACTGAGGAAAGTTTTCTTTGATGAACTGATATGTATAAAATATGAATGTGATACATTTACGATTGAAATAAGAAATATACTTACAACACTTGCATTATTAATCAGTTTCTTTTAACAATGGATTCTCACTTAATAATTCCTTCTTTTCTAAATATTGAGGTAAAGCAGTTTTGAATCAAATCACTTAAATAGGATACAAATAATCTTACAAAAATAACATAATTTTAGTAAAATAAGACCATTTAACACATTTGATGCAGCTGCAATTTGCAGTGATGACTTTAAATCTTTGCAACAGTTTTTATTTAAAAAAAAATCACCATATTCTAGAGGGCAAATGGATGTAATTCACCATACTACATGATGTTCTACTATGTTTTCAAAGGCCAATGTGCTAAAATGAAACATTATATGACTCTGTTTGTATAGAAATAGAAGTGAATCATGTATCAATGAAAATAAGAAAATATTTAATGATTGACTTCTAATAGAATTTTAACTAAATATAATTAATACATTTGTAACAGTTAATTGATAATATTCCCTAGTTTTAATATATCATGGAAGCCATCAGAGTAGGGATAGAACACAAATAAAATGTGACAAGTCAAGATAAGAAGAAAAGTCATAAAAATTATCAGAGGTTTTAAAATAGTTTTGGATGAAAAATCAAATATATAACACAAAACATCAAATTTATAAGACAAAAATATCTAAGGATTTTGTTATGTTGAAGATATAATTTCAGACATCAATAATTTGACATGCTAGCTTATATTATAACTTTTCTGAGCTATGCATTTCATCTGGTAATTTTTAATGAAGAATCTTAAAATAAAATTATAGTAGACTTTAGACTGAAATTTACTTAATATGTTTTGCAATACCAAGTTAAAAAATAAATATCAGTAGCTTTGTAAACATACTTACAAATTATTCAGAAAAATTATCTTTAAGCATCTTTATGTAAAATATTATTCTTTAAAAAAGAAGTATTAATGGCAGTCTCTTTTAAATATGAAATGAAATTTCTTTAATAACACTATAAAATAATGACGAAACCATTAATGAGAATCCATTGGAAAATATTTCCACAGATATTTATTTGAAAAAATTAGCCATTACATACATAAGCTATAATTTATTGAATGAATTTTTTTTAAATATCATAAGTTTTATGGAGTTACTTTTAAAAATAAATGAAGCAAAACAAGATAACTCAATCTATTTAAGAGATTCTAGAATTCATAAATATAAATAATTTTTATATATAGCCCTTACAAATTATGGATATTAAAAATGTTAGTTGAACATAAGTCAATCTATATCATGTATCATTTAGTACATGATTCCATTTATTAAAATAAAAAAGAAACTTCTAAATGTATTAAATAAATAAAAAAGTCACAGATGCTAACAATTATTTAGACTAGACAGATATCAAGTGATGTAAATGACATGAACTGTGCCATTAACAAAAGTTTTATGAATTTATCAACACCAACAGACACAACAATGTATAAAAATAGCTAAAATCTTTTATATATAAATGGTTCCAATAATTGTATAACATTAATAAAGGAGATTAAGCCTTTCCAACAAAAATAAATATAAATCCTAAAACTAATATATTAACAACTCAAGCAAATAAATAAAATACCACAATAAATCAAAGTACCAAAAAAATAATTTTTGAAAACACATTAACAAAAATAATGAATATAAAATCAATGCAAATTTGTTATTAACTTCTACTAATAATAAATTTTTATGAAAAAAACCTTTAAAATTACCAGTGCCAAATTTCAAACTACTAGTTACATCGAGAGTAAACATAATATACAAGAAAATAAGAATTTAAAAATGCTTTAAAATAAGTCATTACAGAAGTATGGGTTTTTTGAAAAACATCAAAATGTTTTCAAATTTGCTAAATTTTAGTCAATATGATTACTCAATACTTGACTGCAGGAGAAAAACTATAAACAGAAATAGCTCAGCTATTATAAAAAATTTGATTGCTTCTAAAATAATATTTTATTTACACAAGATGTCCCAGCACTTAGTTTAAATATATTCGAATATTTAAAACAGTTTTCACAAAACAATATCAAATAGTAGAAAAGAATTTTTAAAAAAAGCACCACCCAGTAAAATATGGGAGAGGGAACTAATCAAAATATCAGTAACAAATGTCTGTTCAAAAGAGTCATCTTTTTTTTCCCTATTAAGGAATTGCATTCTTTTCTTTAATTGATTACCAATTAAAAATGTAATAAAAATGAATCATCATACATAAGTGCATGCTCATAAAAAGAAATCAGAAAATGATTAGAAAAACAATTAAATAAAAAAAGTTCTTCAACCAATCATACATTATTATTTCCTCTAATGTGGAGTTCTATTATTCTTTCATTAATGCTATTTGTATTATATATGCATTTATGTGTATATTATTATGCTTATTATGTATGTTGTATTATACAAATGTTGCTTTTCATTTTTTAAAAATAATAAACACAAACTGTTTACTGAAGAAGGCAACTAGTACATAAGAATTTTGCACTGATATTAATATATTCAAATTTAGTTTAAAAAAAAAAGCAAGAAAGAAAGATTATGCCAGAAATTCAGATATTTAAAAAAAATTATAACCAGGAAGATATTGCATGGAAAATTCATTTTGCAAGCATTTTTTAATGATGATAATAAAATAAGTTGTTTCACTGTTTGAAGCAAATATTTCAGTTGCTTCTTATTAACATACAAAACTACATGAAGATAGCATTTCACGAACACATCAGGTGGAATACATTCACAATAACTTTGCTTAAAATCTTAAAACATTTTAAACATTTCATTTACAAAACAAATTATAATTAAAAAAATATCACAACAAAACATTTTTGATCAAGATTCTTTTACATAGATCACCTTCAGTTGAACACAATTCATTGATCTAATATTTTTGTACTTAACATGCTGCACATGAGAAAATAGATTCCTCACCCAACATTTGACACATCGGAGCTTTCTAAAAGCAAAACTGGTTCGTTTATCATTTTCAAATGCATTAAAAATTTAAGATTTTAAAAAATTCAGAATGCAAGAATAATAATAATAAAAAAAAATAGAAATAAGAAATAACCATAGTTTAGCACATTTAAACTTCAGTATAAGATAATATTTTAATTTTTTTTTATCAAATGGATTTTGTCAATTACTAAACTTAATTTTTCCAAGATCTGACATATTTGCAATATTCACACTATTAATTTATGGAATTAACATTATTTCAGCAAATAAACATTTGAATGAGTATATAACAGATATTAAAAACACATGCAATACAATGCATTGATTAGCAAATTTTAATAAATTACTTCAGTTTTATCTTATAAAGAAGTTTAAAAAATGCCTCAGATATTATTCTATTTAACATATCCAATTATGGTTCCCAATTAAAAAAAAAAGTTTGAATTTTAAAGGTTTCACTAAAAAAGATTTGTTATTCATCATCATAATCAAAAATTGATATTCACATTGAAACAAAATTTGATTATTTATGAAATTTTAAATAATCCTCTTTATTTAAAATTTTTCATATCATGGTGAAAAGATCAAATTTTTGCTGCATTCATCACACATAGCCACACTAATATTTGCTAAAATGAATCAGCAGTGTGATGAACGTAGAAAAAATTTGGTCCACTGTATTTGATATATGTATATAAAAAAGATTCATCATCGTAATACCTAAATACTCAATTCAATTCTAAATGCAAATGTCCTTCAAAATATAAAAAATAAGATATATATCTAGCTTACATATGACACACATACAACCTGCTCTCACAAGTATACCGAACAATTCAGTCCCAACCATACAACATTAACATAGTCTTGGTGCAACAATGTTCCCTAAGGAGATATGCTACCATAAGGCAAGGCATGCCTTAATAATACCAGTAAATTTATGGTCTAGAAATAATACATTCTAAGAATTCCTGACTGTCAAGTAGTGCGCAAAAAAGCAGGATCAACAGATGCGACTTTTGCCGTTAGAAATGCATGCATGCAATATAGAAGAGAAGAGAGCACTTGGCATTCAACTTCCTGAAAGAAATTGAATAGCTCAGTATTGCTTAAAACTGCATTTTTTTTCAAATGAAAAAAGATAAATAAATTAAGTGATACATGTATGAAATTATATACCAAGTTAAATGATAAATATATAAAAAATTACAACTATATGCATTACAGTGATGCATCAAATCTGTTATAACATATTAAAACTGATTTTTTTTTTTTTAAATCTTAGATACTGCACCATTCATAGCAATTATTTTTTATTGAAAATCACTGCCCAGTTTTCTTCATTATTATACTTAGTGGTAGATTTCAATTGCCCAGATCCATTGGCTGAAGAGAATTATAGGCAGACAGATTAAAAAAAGTTATTAACCTAGATGCCATAGAATTTGTTGCTGGTATTTCCACAAATTCTATTATTTATAAAATATTAGGTCAATATTAATACTAAACTAAGTATAAGTGATATATATTTATATATATTATAGGATATATATGTATTTATATAATAAAGACATTAAATTTCATTATGAATTTTATCTAAATTGACTTAACATCTGTTCTAAAAATATCATTAATACATCTGCAATATAAATTACCAGGAGAAAAAGAATTACATTAAATAAATAAAGAAAGAAAAAAGATCTCACTTCTGATTCGATTTCTTTCTTTTCAGGATCTTGGAAATTTAGAGTTAATTTGGTTTTACCATCATCTGATGAACCTTTCAATTGCGAAAATTTATATCTCCATGCATAGCACTATAAATAATTAATAACACTTTTTTTTAATGCAAAGCATGAAAAGAAGACTAGTAAAATGAATAGTAAGCTATATTTCAATTTCATTATTATGATTACAAATGGGTATTTTTGTATCAGAAAAATAATTATAACAAATAAATAAGGGATAAACAGCATCTAAAATATACCTTTGATTCAGTATCATACAAAGCAAAGCCCATATTCCAATCTAATGTTAAACCACCGGTTTTACCTTTATATAGAACAGAAAATGTTTTACTCTGGAAAAAAATAACAACACTTAGTTAGTTTGTTTTTTAAATAAATATAAGAATACAGAAAACAGGGAGAAAGAAACTTGAGAGAATTTATTAAACAATGAATAAGAGTTTTTTTTAAAGGGAATTAAAAGAATATTAGGAGATTTTTTTTTGTTCCAGTATTGAATGTTATACATAGTTTAACTTAAAACAAACAGAAAGCAAATAAAAGCTGAATTATATTAAAATTAAAGTACTTTAATGAATATTGTTTTATAGTTCAACACATATAGTTAAGAAAACAGTCATTAAAAATTTTTTTACAGTAATTAGTTAATTACAAAAGTAAAACAATTAATAGCCGGTGAATCAACAGGAAAAACGAAATTATGGATAAATAGATTCATTTAGATTCATCATTATCCTAAGATTATTAAAATTTACACCACAAAATTTGATAATACTGTGAAAATATTTCACTACAAGGATTTTCAAAATATTAAAATAGTTTCAACCATAATTAATACTAATATAATAAATGATAATGAATACAAAATGTTTATTAAGAATAGTCTAATTTTAAATGTACAAAAAAAACCCCTAAATAATAATTTTTTTAATTGTATTTATTCATCATCAGCATAGCGATAAAAAACATTTTATTGTAATAAAACTACAAAGAATTTTTATTGAGACTATCAGAAAAATATTAAAATAAAAATAAATAGTACCCCTAATCTAGTAACTGCATTATAGGTAGCTCTATGCCACCCATTCTCTATCCTAAGTAATTCATTTTTAGTTTCAGCACACATATAATGAGTGTCTGATACTCCAGTGTGAAGCATGAAACAATGTTGCCGCTCATCTAAGAGCTCAGTATCCTGCAAGTAAATTTTTTTTTTAATTTCTTGAATATATAAGAGAATACTAAACAATATAGATAATAAAATGTCTAAGAGACATTAATAATTATACAAAATTCATTATATAATACTGAAAGTGCTAATTTTATGCAGTAAGAGATTTTTAAATAATCAATAATTTTTAATCAAAAGACAAAATTTATTGAAATTAAATGCCAAATCTGCATCTCTATGAAATCAGTGTCATTTAATTGAACTATTTATTTTTGCAGGCAACTTAAACATTACCAGTAAAATTAACAAAAGTTGATCACATACTTACTTAAATCAAAACATATACAATGGAAAAAAATCTACTGATATTTTATCAAAAAAAAAAAAAAATGGTAGTAATAGCTCATAACAGCATAATGGATAACACTTATATCCATTATACTATTATCAGAGGGAAAATTTAAAAGGTCAATGTGATGTAAATGTATCAATATTCAGATTAAAACTAGTGGGTTGTTCACTCTCAATATAAAAATATATTGCATTAATAATAAAAAATTCCCAACAAAAAGAATGATTTTATAATTGCTTTATTTAATACATAACTGGGAATATAAAAATAATTAGTACCAAATTATTAATCAAAAATTTAACATTTCCAATACACAACTAAAAAAGTATACAAGAAAAAAATAAAATCTGTTTAAAGATCATTAAGAAAGTAGAAGTTTTTTTTTTAAACAGTACAGGCATTTTAAACAACCCACAAGTTTAAAATATAAGAAACTTCTAAAAATATAATGGTAAGAACCTACCGACAAATATATATATATATATATTGATCATATCTAATTTTCTGCCTTAAAAAATAACAATATACAGATATTTTTGTAAACTTTTTATTTGTGGTGAAGAAATCAATGGAATAAAAATTACAAGAACAAAAACAATTTAAAAACATTTTTATATATAAAAACTAAGCAATTAAGTTTCATTCTGAACGTAAAAGAATTTTTTTTAATTACCCTATTAAATGTGCAAATTCAATTATATTTTTATTTCAGTGAGATTAATCAGATGAGTATCTCTTTAAATTAATCATAGCATCTCAAATTGTTATTTCTTATTTCTTCTCTTTCTTTAAAATAAAACTAATTTTGATAATTCGTTCACTATTAATTAGAAAATAATTTCTAGGTTATAACAGAATCATTACAAAAGGAAGATACTAGGTAAATAAAAATCATGAATAGCTTTCAGTCATTTCGCTGCTAAATCATTTTTCGAGGCAAATTTAATTCATTTTCAAGTCGAATAGAATTTTATTTATTAAATTTTTTTTGTTTTGTTTATTGCAATTCTTTCTTACTGTATGAAAGAAAGAGACAACATTGTTATATAATAAAATTCAATGGCAGTGATACCTTGCATGCAATTAAATTTATAATCATCAAATTACATTATTATTAGTTTTTTCATGTGAATTACAAATGTAACATTTAAATAAAACAACTCATTCAATGGCACTAAGTTCAGCAAGATAAAAAAATATACTTTATAAAAATACTGTACAAAACTAGTTGAAATTAAGGTAATGATAGATAGTAATTAATGTAATAAAGGCTTTCCTACCTTTAAAATTTTCAACATGGCTTGATAAACTTTGAACACATTAGGACAACTAGAAAGTGACTGTACATTGCTCTGAAAAAAAAAAAAGAATAAATAAGATTACAGTAATAGAAAAGAAAATTATTCTTTATATTTGTCTAATGTTAGAGAAACAACAATCTAAATAATTCATGCCAAAGATAATATTTATTCATTTTTAAAAACTATGATATAGAAATTCTTGCATACTTACAGGAGGTGTGTCAAATATATACAATTCTGCTCCTTTCAGAGCTAGGAAGTGGGGTTGCCATTTGTACCAAGGCTGAGGGGCTGACGTCCCTTCACTTACCCAACCCATGTACAGAATCTAAATTAAGTATAATAAATTTAGTTTTTATACATATAATACATTTCAAGCAAAATTTAGTTGAACTTATAAGCTAATAATATAATATAATATATACCTGATCAGGTTGAGGTAAAGATTCATTAAAGGTCTTTATCTAAAGAAAATTAGATGCATAATTAAATATTTGTAAACATATGCAAGATGAATTTTGAAGAATAATTTTAATGACAGACACTAATTTATGAAAGGATGTAGAAACTAGAAACGAAATTGAATATTTGTATAAATCGCTAATTAAATTATATACACAAGATCTAATTGAAAAAAAACCCCTCAGTCTTTTATATTCTTTTAACAGTGATATTACTAAAAATTTATCTTTGTTAAAAGAATTTAAAAAAAAAATTCATATACCAATTTCATGGTATGCATTACCACATAAAGAGAAGCAAAATGAAATAACAATAAAATAATTTTTAATGTATCAATATTGAAACTTCTTAAACTATTTATCACAGTCTGAAAATGAGTAGATTAAGCAAACTATGGATTATTAGATTAACTCTGACTTATTAATTTTTTTTAGTAGAAAGTGGTAAAAATAACAAATCAATGAAATCATAATTTTATAATCAAAAATAAAAAATATTTTGAATCACATTTGTTTATTTTATTTCTATGCATTAGGTGCAATATACAGAAAAATAGGGAAATTTTAAAGAACCTCATTGTTGAAAACAATATAAAATTCATAATAATCTAATCTGTCTGATATAAAACCATAAAAGTTTTTAAAAAAATGTTCAAAAGAAAAGAGATACTCTTAAAGTTTAGAAAATTTTAGAGGAAAAACATAAGAATCATAATTATGTATTACAAGTAAAAAATTTTTTATATGTGAAGTTCTTTTAAAAAATAACTGAATAAATAAGATCCACAATTTAATCATAAAGAAAAAGAAATACATACTTGTTGTGCTGTCAGCTGCAAAATATTTGTAGAAATATGTTTTATCCATTCTGATAACATATTAGCATCATCACAATGCACTACAGCTGAAGGTTTACCTTCCTGACTCCGTATTTCAAAGGCATTGGGTCTAAGATCAAAATATTTTAATTTAAACAACTTCATACTTACATTCTTTTTTCTTCATACTTAGAGTTCATTTTTTATTAACAGATATATGATTAAAGCAAGATTTGAAACTTTTATTAACATCATCAGAAACAAAGCATTTGAAATGAAAATTTTGTTTACAATGCAGAAATAATACAAAATAGAATTATCAATGTTAAAATGGCATTTTTGCACGAAGTTGTTTCCTATAATTTAACTTTATAGATAAATTTCTTTTCTGCATAAGAAAAATATAATATGCTTTAGAAAAAGTTTCTCAAATATAATTTCATGCCAAATATTAAAGCCTATTTAATGTGGAATACACAGTATTATGAAGGGCAAGAGAAAAGAAAAAACTTTCTTATATATATATATGTGTGTGTGTGTTAATATAATTTAGTAGATTCATGACCGAAGAGAAGAAGCTTTAGAAAATTTTAAAACTTTGTCTTATTTCATCCGAGAGGCATATTATTTACACGAAGCGCTGATGAAACTGATGCTTGTTCACATCACAATAAAAAAAGGCAAAACAGACAAATTTTTCCCTTAGTGATTTTATAATGAGATTTTGATAGGGATTTCTTTGACACATTTGGTTTTAGGAAAAGGAAATCCAGGTATCTTTAATAGAATTTGCTAAGCATTAAGGATTTTAATCCCTTCAGTTGAAGCGTGGGAACCATTTGAATTTACAATTTTTCAGAACATGAGAACCAGCTGAATTTACAATTTTTCAGAGCATGTGTAGCATTAATTAGATAAAAAAGTAGGAATTATATCAGGAAATAAGAGAACACTTTAGAAAGAAGTTAATATGGTCTACATTATGATAAAAATTTGGAAATGAATTAATATTTAAATTAGATTTAAAAATATCATTAAATATATACAAGATGTCCCTGAATTCATAAACCAAACTTTAAGAGTAGGAAAAATACATATAAAGAAACAATTTTTGTATAGCAATATGGAATCGGAAATAAAAAGTGTAGGTAGAACAAGTATGAAAAATGCAGTGTCTCCAAGACTCCAATTAACTCTGATGAGGACACCAATGCAAAACTTTCAGTTGCTGTTGCAACTGCTCATGTAACAGCAGACATCTTTGAAACAGTACGCCAATCAGCTGCTAGAGGCTTCCAGGTCTGTATCGATGTTGATGGTGGCTGATTTGAGCACTTACTGTAATATTATTTCTTTTTATTTCTCAATATTTTTTTCCACTAAAACTTTCCATTTCTGACTCTTCAATGCTATAAAAAAATGCTTCGTCATCTACCCTTAAAGTTTGGCTCAAGAATTCAGGGACACCAAATATTATATATATATATATACAGTTCACCCTAAATATACAGACGTATTAACAATACTGTGTTTATACAAATAAAAAAATACAATGAGAATAATTCAATTATCTGTATTAAAATTCCTTATTAAAGTGTTTTGATCTAATTTGATATATCTGACACAAGGTCTTAAGTGGGATAAGCCTGTGTCAAAAACTTAGATTTGGAATTAAAACATAAATCTGAATATCATTACAAGAAAAAAGCAAATATAATTTAAATCTATGGGGGAAAAAACTACTATAAAACTGCATTCTGATATTAAATATCTGATATTCTAATATTAATAAAAATGCTAATGTGCATTAAAGTACGTGAATAGGTTAAAATGTTAATTTTCACTCAATAAGAAAAGGCATTTAAGATCAAAAATTAAAGCAATGTATAATAATAGTTAAATAATCAATAGGTCCACAATTTAACTTTAAATAACAAACAAATTTATTGTTTCTTTTATCAAGCAAAATCATAAAAATAGGCTTTTTCTTAAGATTAGGCTTCTGTAAGATTTGAAACAAAATATATACTTAAGCAAAAAAAAAAAAAAAAAAAAAAAAAAAAAAAAGAATCAGCCAAATTTTAAAAGTTAGTTAATATATACATAATGCTTTTTTTACATAGGCATTCACATTTTTTATATGTGTTAATATAATTTAAGCATTATATTTGATGATGCATAGTAACAAAAATACTTTAATATTTGTGTAAACAACAGCCTTTCATAAGAGATAACAATAAACCAAATTTTAAAGAGATTTGAAAAATATTTATGAAATATTTCATCTGTATCAAATTATTTGATTCAAATAGATTGAAATTACATAAAATTCACATCCAAATGAAAAATTGTTGTACAGGAAACAGACAAATAAAAAGTATTTTTCTCAAACTGCAAACTGAGTAGCTTTTTCTATTGCAAAAAATAGTTACTGAAAAGCATTTAACTGAAATATTTTTAATCTAATAGAACATACATTACAATAATTTTTCAACTATTTTAGAGAATAAAATGAAAACTAATATAGAGATATAATGTAAATAATTGTATTAACTAGCAGATCAGACATTACTAAAATATACAGTAAAAATTACAAAAATCTATTTATGGATATTTGATACAATGCATACAAACCTTAACTTATCTGTATCTAGCATATATCTAGTCAAATAGGCCATTAACAAATGAATTGTCATCACATCAACCCATCTTCTTTCCATTTTTGAAGCTCCTTGTGGTGTTTTTGGGCTTTTCTGACCCTATTCAAGAAATTTGCAAATAAAAAATATGAAAATTAGTAAATTCTTATTAAGTACCCTAGTTAAATATGTACATTTTACTATCATCCATTTGCTCAATATAATTATAGAGAACTATATATGTTAGTTATTAGAACTATATACTACTTTGGCGACCAACATGTTTGTCCAGATTGAAATTTTAGGTTTTTAAAAATACTGTAGAATGCATATATTTAAAAAAAGAGAAATTCACTTTGTTATTTGGTAAGACTGAAAAACATGACTTTAATTGAATAAATCAAAACGAATTATAACATGCACAAACATTATGAAATAAAAGCAGAAGTGAAAATCCTACTTCAACTTTCATATCCCAAAAATGAGAACTTTAATGAATGAATTAGAATTTTATCATAGCATTAAAAATTGTTACAAATTGTGTATTACATTTAAAAATTCATTGAAAAAACAATGTATGTAGATAAAATTGATATCACTAAAAAGATAATTTTTTTTAAAGATAATGCAAAAATCATTTGTTTGAGATAATAGTTTTGGAAGATAAGATCATCAATTAACATAGGTAAGTCATAGCGATTATTCCTCTGATAATGGTTTGAACCTATTTTCAAGTGTCATTTTGACTTTGTTTGATGCCTATTTTTTAAAATTTCTTTTACAACTTCTTTCCTCAGAACAAACAGTTTTTTAATGAACCCTATCCAGAGTGTTTCTAACAATATTTTGCAATTTCATTAATTAGAGAAGCATTGATTTAAGTGCAGTTGTAAAAACATTCAATGAAACAGTCTGAAATATTTGTATAACAATTTGTTTACTTTTGATTGCTGCCATTCAGCAGTAAATAATAAGTGATTTCTGTGCAACATATGTTAGCATTAATATATATAATACGATAAAAACGAATTCGAAAAAAAATATAATAAATAGCGATCATATAAAGGAAAAACCAAGGTACAGATTATTGATATGGATCCAAGCATTCAACTTTAATTACAAGAGGGTATAGAGATTTGCCAAGTCAAATGCCATTCCCTCAATCAGATAATTCAAACAATAAAAATCTTTTTAAATAATCTTATGTGCATAAAAACATTGAAGGAAATATAGAAATCAGATTTCTTGTTCCTCAGTATGAAAAAAGTCTCATTATATGAAATTTTATAATTCATGGGTTGCCTTTCCACCATTGTTTTTTTATTAAGTACAACTGTTTTGAATTTAAGACATATAAAAAAATGAATACATGCAGACCATTATCAAAAAATATTAAAAGTAAACCATAGTTGAATAAACACAAGCATTTAAAAAAAGAAAATAGTTTACACAGTATGTGATAATTAATAATGTTTTTTAAAAAATTCAATAGGAAAAGATGGATTTAGCACTGATTACCAGGCAAAATATTAACAGCAAGTTTAGATATGGTATTAAATGATCAAATTTCAAAATTTACATTTAGAGCCTATAATTATTGCACAATTCTTATCAGAAAAACAAATTATTATGACAAGAAAAATAAATACATAAGAATTTAAAGAAACATTAAATTGTTAGTATAAAAATGAATATGAATCTTTGCACTTTGAATGACTGAATCCAAACTTTAATTGTTCAATTCCCCATTAAATTTAGGCATAACAAAGTAATTTAGAATCTTAATCAAATTCAATTAAATCAAATTTACCGACTTAAGTCAAATTTAAAATTACAAATTAAGAATATAAGTCTCCCAGAAGCCAACATAATTAAGTTCATTTTTTTAAAAAATCTTTTCTGATTTTTTTGTAAATTTTAATAGAATAAAAATATCTTGGTTTGATTTTTTCCACAGCTAGTGCACAATTAGTAATTATTAATGTATAAAAGATAATAATTTTCTCAATTTTTGTTTTTTGAGCTTAATTGCATTGGCTTATGTTTAATAAAATATTAATCTTAAGAAAACAAATTCATTAACAGAATTTTTAAAAACAAATTAATTAATAAAAATTTGCCTTCTAAAAGTTTATTACCACTTTCCAGTCATCTTCGTCTTTCAGCTTGTAGGTTGGATCCTCACCTGAAACTGGTCTTTCCTTAGGTCTTTGAACTAGAAAAAGAAGGAAAAATTGCAATTGTGAAGAAGCAAGGTAATAATGTGGTTTATTTGAAAGTGTGTAAAAGTAAAGTGATCCTGCAAAAAAGTCGTTATAGAAAAATTTCATTACTACTGTAATGAAATTTATATTTTCATTACTATTGTAATTGTAAAAAGTGAACTTTCAAAAATGAATATAATGAAACAAACAACAATTGTTTATTCTTCATTTATGATCAATATTATTTTAAAATCAATTGGAAAAAGTTGATTAAAAGCATTTTAATACCGAAATTTTAGAAGTTAAACCATTTAACAAACTGATCAAAAATATAAGAAAATAATTTAGTTACAAAATGAATCATAATCATATCCATTGATGTTTTTCTAAACGTCAATCAATGATACTGATTAATTAAAAATAAATTTATAAACTTCATAAAATAATTATTAATACTTGTAAATTTCTGAATAAAATAAAATTTGTTAGCTTTAATCAGTTAAAAATACATTCATAAGAAATAATTTTTCAATGAAACAAAGTGCCTATAGGAAGCAACTTACAAGTTTTTGCTAAAAAAGGAAGAGCAGCTCTGCAATGCTTCACCCGCAATGTTACGTCATCCCCAGCGGTTCTCAAAACATTCACAGCATCATCATGTTTTACATTTTCAAGACTGATGTCATTAACCTACAATTTTTTTTTAACAATTTCATCACTTCATTTTGACATAAAATATAAACTGGAAAATTATAAAAAGACATTAACCCCTTGCCTGTCGCGGGTGTATATATATATATATATATGTCTCCCTAAGTCAATGTGTTAACTGCCCCTGGCGTATATATGTCTCGCAACTATATATATATGTGGCATCCTTGTTCCGCGGACCACCAGGTGGCACTGCATCTACCTTCTATTCACCAGCTAACGTCACACGGACATGAGCTTGAGCGAGCGAAAGTGAAACATTGGACTTGGTGTTTGTGTGCAATGTAACTGAATGTCTGAATTTCTGCGATGTTAACTAACTTGATGTAAATGGGCAGCAACCGCCCTTCTAACTCTTTAATTCTTTCCTTCTTAATTTTATGTTGTGCCGTCTTTATGCTTGTTTGTTTTCCATTAAATTATGAAATGCACAACTTATTTCATTCGCCTTGGAACTCAGATGGTAGCTAGGCTTCCATCCTACATATATGTGGCAATGGGGATCAAATCTCGCAAGTTATCCTCAGCAGGTAAGGGGTTAATCATGAATATAAATGTTATAATACAGCAAATACTGCATATATCTCACTGACCCAGACCAATTTACAAGAAGTAAAATCAATAAAATATTTGCTTATTTGTTACTGATCAATACAATTTAAGGAAGGCCTATAAAGCAAATATAATTAACAAAATAGTGCATAATATGTTTCATAAAGCAAGGTAAAAGGATTTATAAAGATATTCAGAGAGATTTTCTTACCATTAAAATTGCATCCCCCACAAAAAGATCCCCAGTTTGATCAGCTACAATGAAATGAATTATTCACAAACTAATTTAAACAGCTAAACATACTTGTAAGTAGAATAAAAAGCTTTGAAAAACAGAGATAAATAAAAAAAAATTACATTTTAAATTTAGATAAAAATATACATAGCAATTCAGAAAAATAATTTTATTTTGCCCACACTTCAACCAAATTATATTTTCTACATGTTTAAAATTAAAAGCATTTTAGGTCACACATTAATAAACATTTACTAAGTATAATTTGTTTCATATTAAAACTAAAGAGATGTGAAAACATGCATACTAATAGAAAAAACCATTTTAACACAATTTCATGCACTTAAATATTTATACTCAAAAGAATAACAATATTCATGAAGCAGGAAAAGAATTTTAATATACTACTCATTGTTTTAAATTACTTGAATGTTTAAAATTTCTTTATAAAATCAATCAATCAATAAATATCATAAGCATAACAATACACAAGAACAAAAATTAATTTTATACTTTGATTAAAGATAAAAAAGTAATTACTTAAAAATTAAAAACATTCCATTTATTCATTGAATATAAAAATGTAATTTTAGATAAGATTCACAAACAAGCTATAAAAATTAAGAAATAGGAAAGCATGATAAAGTCACTGAATTTAATGTATCACTTAAATTTACAAATTAAATAAAAAAGTATAGACAATTTTTATAAACTAAACTAAAAAGAAAATGGAAAAATAAATTTGAAATAATTGTTATTTAAAAAAAATTATGCAAAATAATAAGCATGCTTTTCCCTATAACTAAAATAGATAATTCTATAATTATTTTATTTTTAGAAAAATATTCAAATAAGATTTTTTTAAAAATCAAGACTTTTAAAAATCAGTAAATAAAATATTAAAAATAAACAAAATTAAGAAACATACCAGCTTGATCCTTAAATATCCTAGAAATAAGAATTGGCAGCTTATTTTCTGCACCACCCTAAAATTATTATGTTTACTGTAATTAAGGATAAAAAAGAAATAAGATCAAATTAATAACGTTACACTAAAAGTAGCAAACTTCTATGGATTTAATATGTTAAATGGCAATATTATCATGAAAAAAAAAAATGCATTTGTTCTTAAAGTATTATTAGAAATATTAGTAAAGCTAAAGTATTACACATATATACTACGGATTAGATAAATAATGATTTTATCTATTCCATAATCTAATCTATACACAATGAATTTAAAAAATCATATAAATAGATTCTATAATGCTGTTACATTTTGGAACATCAAATACAATTTTATTGACAAAATATTTTAAAAATAGAAATGTGGAATGAAAACCTCTTTAATAATGAAATCTTGTTTTTTAATGCTATATAATTCAATAAGTTACCTTGATGCTTAAACCTAAACCACCAGGTTCTTGTCTAATAACTTTAACAATTCTTTCCTAAAATAAATATAAAAAAAAGGTATTTAGTTGAATAAATAATCTAAATGACGTAAGAACAAATAAATGATTAAAAATAATGATTAATGAAATTTTTTTAAAGCATTCAATTTAAATGAATATTATTTAAATTGGATATTTTATTATTCAAAAAAATACTTCATAAAAAATACTATTAAAAACAAGTAACTTTATGAAATATAATATGTCTTATGTTGATTGCCAAAGGAAAAAGATATTTCAAGTTTAATTCTACTAATCATAAGGTAGGTTATATATTTTAGTTGAAAAGACCTAACCTTAACATTTAATTTGATATAAAAAAATGCACCCAATGGTTTTGTTTGGGGGGGGGGGCTCACAACTGAAGAAGTGAGTCGCAATTAGAAATATATCTCTATATGTTCCTGAAAGTACCATATTTAAATAAAAAGAAGTAATTTTAAAATCTACCTATAATGTGTCTGCTAGATTTTCAATTGACTTTAAAGGATTTGAGTTAGTGAATTCAATTTAGGAAACATAACATAACAAATAAATAAGAGTTTAAAAGGTATTTCAATAATAATTTCAATTAAAAAAAACATATTTAGTAACTGTAGTATACAAGACAAAATACTGCCACCATTGTAATTTTGACGAGATTTGCCTCCAACTACGAGCATAAATGCCTTTACATTTTTGTAGAAATGCAATTGCATAGTTTAAATTAAAAATAAAACAATTAAAAAGGTTTTATGTTCTAGTATGTATTTTCCCTTAACTATATACTCTAAATTAAAACATTTCTTTGTTATTTACTAAGAATCCACTACATGAATTATTCCTAATAGTGTAAGTTTTTATAAGCTTACCCATCTTTTTGAACTTCATTCTATATAATTATAAATGCCAGTTTTTATGAAATTTTAAAAGAACACCATTTATTTATTAAACATGGTTTTAAATTATTGTATCTTGCTATTATTCAAATTCTCAAAGATATTAATAACACACACCCCTACAAATAAATTATAAAGCTAACTTTTGCACGCATATATTGTCTCAATTATTTTGTAGCAGGATACTTTCCTTTAAATACTTTTTAATAAATAATTTAAGGCAAATGATTTTCCACCAGTGTTCAGCATATATATAACTATATAGATCCAGGTTTGATTATAACTTGATTAACAGGATTGAATCCACTTTCATCATTCCATTATCATTAATGATGTATGCTTAAAAAAATAAATGGTTTATCTGAACATACTAACATATTAAAAGAAACTATTCCTCAATGACAAATTCCATTTAAAAGTTGATAGAGACCTATAAATTTGACGTAAAGACAAAATGGCAACTTTTAGCGGATTCCTTGAGCTTTAACTTTAACTTTTCATATTCAAACACATTATGACACAAAGATACATTAATAGAAAACTATCTTTTTATCAAATTTAGAAAGCTTTAAAATTTTATATTCATTAAAATCCCCAAATAATTTTTTTGACTGCATATATGTAATATAAAAGTGATTCATTCGTGTTATGAACATAATTTATAGGTGGCTATAGTTAATGATCCAGAAACCAGTTTATTTAAAGTTTTGACATTTTTATTTTTCTGAGAAAATTTAGATACAATTCAAAATCATTCAATATATAACATACAAGCTCATTGATTAGAACAGTGACTAATTTGTACATTTAGAAGGCTTAGGCAGTACACATTATGACACTTCTTTTTTAAAGGTAGTTTAGTTTCATATTTTAGCATATTTTTTACATATAAATGATTTAGTTTAATATTATTTATTTTAAGTTTTATGAACATGTATTTGTTTTTATTTATCTATTATGATTCCAGAATATCCATTGTGTATGCTTGAACACAATATTATCGAAGTAGATGCTCAATTTTATAATTAATTTAATGACTCAATAAATATAATGAAACATATAATAACTTCACCAATTATATATGATAAAGTATTAATATTATTCTAATATTTTAATATTTACAGAATCCATATCTTTTACAAAATTAGTTATTTGGGCACAAGAAAAATAAAATTCTTAAATTAATCTGCCAATGATCATGAAGTGTTTAAAGTAGAAGATGATAGTTTAATTTTTTTTTGTTTAAATTTCCTCACTTAATAACACTAAAGAATTCCTAAATTGGCAGGGTAAAAAAGAGGCTCGGGATGTTACTTGTACAGCTAGAGTGATGTCTGACAGTTTAAAGTTACAATGATTAAAATTTTGGAAAGTATAGATAAAAGGAATCTGTTTCAGCCTGCAAAGAATTTAAATGTATCATATAAATATATATTTATACTTCAAAAAGTAAAAACATAAATACAACAAATAAAGTATTTTCATAAATTGGAGCATTCCATACAATATAAGATTTCATCTCATTACAAATAAGTAATATATACTTGTGCATCACTGCTATCAAGGGAGATGGCTGGATTAGCAGGAGTAGATGGCAATCCCACAGGTACCATTTCTTCTTTCTGCAGAACTAACATATTGCTGCTCAACTGGAGTCTCATTGGCTGGGGACGACTCTTCCCATCACTGACCATTACCATACCAACCTTCACCTGAGAATAAAAATGATACTCGTTATATGAGTAGAATAATTTCCACGGCAACCACAATAAACCACTAAATAATGTATAAAAACTAGCCACCAAAAGTAACCTAACTAAAAGTAACCAGACACACTTTCACTTTGGTAGGCTAGAGTAATTCTAGCTTGATGTTATTCTTGGCATCATTTTAATAATAGTCACATTGGAAATCAAAATATACCTAACTTTCTTGAAATTGTCAAGCCTTAGATTAAAAGAAATAATAATTTTAAAAATTAACAATCAAAACATTACTGTTATTAAGAGTACTCAGAAATGGATGATCGATTTTGTTAAGAATAAACATCTAAAATATTATGGCATAATAACTTTAGAATAACAGTTTGAATTTATAAATTATCAGTTGCATTGAAATATTTTTGAGTTTTTTTAGCATGGTTATTATACATCATAAGTCAAACTTTTGTTCATGAAATTTTAAATATATAACATTTACAATTTTTAAACAGATAGGCTGAATATATAGACTTTTGAGAAGTGACACCTTGATCTTAAATATTATTCATGACTTGTTTTCTCTTTAGAGAACCCATCAAGCATATTTTATAACATATTCATTATTTGGAATTAAGTCTTTAATCAATCTGTTTTCATGTTATTGCAAAAAGTGTCATGTTGCTATAATTAAGAGTACTAGCTATAAGAAAGCACCGTTTTGTTCAAATGCTGAGAATGCACTTATTTGAATATGCAAAATTTCTATAACATATTGAAAAAGAAAGCCACTTTTTATTACATATTTAAATCATACAGCATATAGACTTTAAGGAAGTTTTTATATTTCTTTTCTCTCCATAAATTTCATAATATCAATAAAATTATTAACAGAGAAGTAAAATTACTATATCAATAATTTACATAAAAGGGTTTGGAAAGTGAGAGGGTGTATAATTGTCATGAAAAATATTTTTGCTATAGTTCTGCATTTCCAAAATTAGAAGGCCACATATGAAAGGGAGAAAAATTAATATTATATTCCAGAATTCATTTATCCTTGCTTATGGCAAAGCAGAAAAGTTTTAAAAATTATCATCAATTAAAAATAATAAATCATGACAATTCATGCAATTAGCTTAGAGTTTATAGGAAAATATTTACAGTATAAATTTAAATCACATAATAAATCATTAGAGATTCTTTAAAAACTTCCTTATCAAATGATTTCATACTAAATAAGCTCTTTAATGTCTTATGATAGAAATATTTCAATCATTTACAACTTTAAAGCATGGCTGAAATAATGCCGAAAACAATTAAATAAACCCCCAATATAAAAATTTAAACTTTAAAACAAGATTTATATAAGCACCCTTTGTAAGTACATGATAAAAAAATTTATAAGAAATATGTTTAGATCAATATTAATTTTTAAGTATAATATCAGATGAAAGCTTATAACATACTTGAGCCATCTTCCGTAGCAAATTTAATATTCAGGTTTTTTGAAATACTTCATATTTTGAATTTCGGCAGCATACTGCTGTGAATTTATACGGATTCATCTGGACACAACTCTAAAAATGTCAAATAACTACATGAATTGTATTCGATTATATTCTACATAATCGAACATTTCCAGTATAAATTGTCATAATGAAATAATTCTATATTCTTGCACAAAATTTAACATAATTATTCACAAACAATTCTATAACGATAAAAGTACTTATTCTTATTTTCATTAGATGATTCATGTCATAAGATTCTGTTTTATTTCATATACCTATTTTTGAAACCTGATACATTAAAATTGTTTCTACAACACATTTGTTACAAATTATTCGTTTTTGTTTTCATATGATAGAATTTCGTTGATACATTACTACTGTCTGCGGCGTGAATATTCTTTACATGCGCGCGCTATTGATTGGTTTAGAAATGGGCGTAGCTCCGCCTATAAGAATCATGCTCTTTGTCAATTTTTAATAGAATTGACTTGTTTTTGCACTAGAGCATTTATAAGGACAATTTAAGAAAGAATCGAATTCTTCATTCGAAAAACTCCATTTTCAAATACGAATTTATAATATAAATTGTAAAGAAATAAATGCAGTCACAATTTCATGCTCATAAATAGTATGCGTTCTTTATTTGTAGCATATTGTTATATACAATTAAATCTTTGGATAAAGCAAGTCAACCTGGATATGTCAATGTCAACATTTAATACTTTGTTTATATTATCTATTATTTAGAAGTCATTAAAGAATCATATATAATATAAACAAAGGTAATATAAACACGATGATCTCATAAAAACTGTTTTAATCAAACGTTTGAAAGTTTTTAGGCCATTATGAGAAATACGATTGCAACAAATAATTTTTTCTCTAAATCTTAACCAAATATTTATTACCTTTTATTGATTTAAAATCTTCATATTTCTTAGACACTTCTCTATATCCTAAGCTAAAAGCTTTTCCAAAGCCACTGGATATGCCACTAAGTTAGAATAAAATGGAATCGATCTATGCCCGCATTAAATTAATTTTAGAATTCATTTCCTACCCTGTTTGAAAAAAAAGAAAAGAAATAAAGGTCGGCATGAAGATAATTAATGTAGAAAGCGAGCAATTATTATTATTATCAGTTTACTTTTTTCATTTTATAGCATAAGAAGAAAATGTATACCAATCGTCGAAAAATTAGATCTTCACGTTCAGGTTTCCCAATTTCGAAAACATATTTTTGGCATTATACCTGCCATCGGTCTATCTGTTTATAAGGTCGATAACTCAAAATTTCTTTGAGATAGACGGAAAAAATTTAATGTTTACGTTTGTACCAAACTTGTGGATGTAGACGGAAAAAATTTAATGTTTATGTTTGTACCAAATTTGTGGACGTCTTATCAAATTTTGAATTGAATATATTTACAGGAAATCTGGCTGTCACTCCGAATCTAAATGATCGTGATTATTACAGAATACTACAAGTTAGATGTATTGTACTTGGTGCATAATTTTAGAATCTAAAGCCCAGATTCATATCAAATTTAGATCCTAAACCATAAAATGGTTGACCGCCTGTCGCGTTTACAATTTGCATGCATTTGAGTGTGAGAATTCAAGACGGATTTAGATACAATGAAATGCGGTATATCATCAAAATTCTAAAAATTTAGTTTACGGCAAATTTTTGACTAATTCAATAGAAAAAGAGTATCAAGAATGCATATTCAAGTTTCTTCACTACACGACGAAGCACAAACACTTATGCGGGACTCTGAAAATAAAAATAGAAGGACACACAACATTCAGGGTTTTGCTCAAGTGCCACGATTTGAAGCAGAGGGGGATGTACTATTATTTAAGAGCGTGCAAAAACGTTTCAAGGAGATCACCCCGCAAAAAATCTAAATTCAGCTTCATATTATACTGTAAGAGTTAGAAATTAAATGCATAATCACTGAACTATGCAATACAACAGTTTGTTACAAATTTAGATAACCAATTTCATTTGATGCTAGTGGCACAACACTGAAGGGTGGGGATATAATTGGGTTCAATTCGTCCATTCTTTTTTGAATTAGGAGTATAATATATATTCATAGTATAATATATATAATATATATATTCAACCACCGGATAGATTCCTCTTCTAGATTTCGATGAATCTCTATATTTGATCTTTATGAGTTTTGGAAAATAATTTTTGATGTTAAAGCTATGCATCTGTAAAAATGATGGCCAACAAACCGAGAAAGAAAGAAACTAGAAGCATAAAATTCAATAAGTGGACTCAGATTACAGATTTCCAATGAATTTTTGATGAACTCCATTAAAGGGTAGTTTGTCTGTCTGTCTAAAAATCAATGCTTGTAAAAAAAGGGTAACTGAGGAATTCATGCAATTAGATAGATAAAATTTGGTATATTTGCTTTTATATCAAAATAGTTCATTCGAATGAAATTTGTACGAATCGATAAAATGGTTGACTGTTTATATATTTGAGTACATATAAACGATAAATCTATAAAAAGAAGCAAGTTAGATAAATAAAATTTGTCCAATAATTTTAACAAGAAAATCGTAGATCTGTGTCAGATATTGGGTAAAATCAATCAATAGGCAAATGCGGAAAATTTTTATTTGGTTATTTGGATTACACGACGAAGAAAAAGCAAAATACGGTATTGTGCAAAAGCATACAAGAAAGTTGATAAAACATTGTCGGTTACGAATCCAGGGGAGGTGGTAGTATGACACAACAGCATTCCAGCAGAGATGAAACAGCTTCTCTCACTGTGATAAAGCAGCATTATTGCTTGTCTTTTAATCAGTACAGCTTTTCCTTTTTAATCTCTTATTTTCCTAGCTTTTTTTATACGCGAAATATACTAAGAGGACGTACCGTCGTCGTCCAAAAATTCCGATTGAAGATTCTGACGAATCTTTTTGTTCAAGACCTCCCTCAGTTTGAAAAACAAGTTTTTGGAATTGTCTTTCTCCGTACTCAAAACTCAAAATCGTTTTGAGCTAGAGGGGTGAAATTTAGTACATGATCACTGCACCAAACATTTGTAATTTTCTGTCGAATTTTGAGAATCTGATTTCTCTTTTAATATGAATTAACACGATAATTACAAAATAAAGAGAGCTAGATTGATAAAATTTAGTACACACTTTTGACATCTAAAATGTAGATATTAATCAAATTTGAAAGCAAAGTTGTCAAGAGAATGACCGTCTGTCGGTGTTTTCATTTGCATGCATATAAAAGCAATAATTCAAAAAAACATAACAAATTAGTTAAACGAGATTTCTAAAGTTAGTTCTTAGCATCTAAAGTTAGATTTGTATCACGTTTTGAGCAACATCTATCAAAGGATTGACTATCTATCTGTCTTCACTTTCACAAGCATGCAATCACGACGGCTTAAAAACTCAATATTTTAAATATGTAAAATTATATGCTTTCTTGTGATATTAATTGTATTCTGTATCAAATTTTAAATTCAATCATCTTGGGGAAAAAAGCGTCTAAAATATATATTCCGTTTGTTTGTTGTATTTTAACCTCAGCGATTAATCGCCGAAAAGAGAACTTTCGAAGATCGCAAGCTATTACGTTTTTTAGTGATTGCTGTTCGCCAATGGTACTTAGAATTTTATAAGTTAAGCCAAAAGATTCCTCGTATGAATAGTTTCTAACTTGTTCAGTTTAATATTTAATGTTAATGCATTTTGTTGTAACTTTTAATAATATGCAAAATTTGTTACTGTTTCCTTTATTATTCCACTAGATATTTAAAATAATTATACTTATTATAATAATGTATGAGTTTATGATAGAGAATTTGTGACAACTAATTAAGAAAACCTCTTCGGGTATTCCTGCAAAATTTGGAGACCTCATGGTGGTACAAAGTATTTATGACACTGCACAAATTGTTCTTCTTAAGAGATGAATTATAATGATGAAGAACTTAAGAGATCCATTATAATGATGAACAATTAATCTTTTTTATAAAGTTAACATTTTATTGTTAGTAATTCAAATAGCAAAAAAATTTGCATTATAAATTTATTCAATGCAATTTATTTTTTGAATTTCTGAAATAATGTTACAACATGTGATTTTTTTTTGTTTGTTTTTCTAGCATTTTTTATAGTAAATCTTTTGAAAGTATCACCAAATTATAGTTTTTTTTGTTAATTATTATCTGATATTTAAACTGAACATGGAAGTAAATCATTTTCGTTCATTGCTAAATCTCAAACAATTTTTATCGTTTTCAATTTCGGGAAACACTTTTAGTAGAATCGATGATAATTGATAAATCCATAAAATTTTCAGAAGACAGACAGAGAGAGAGAGAAAAGATTTATTTCCAATAAATTATTTTTAGTAAATATTATTATATTTGCATCACTATGATTCTAGTCATGTTACAACAAGGTAAATCTTGACAGTAAATTTTGATTTCCTCTATCCTATGAAATTACATAGAAGTCTTAACGATAGTTAAGATAATCTTCAGTTCATTTGCAAATATATCATGGTAGTACCTGAACACAGCAATGTTTTGCTTTTGTTAGATTTGAATACATTTGTAGTTTAAATTAATACAATTGAAAATTTGATATGAAATGTTATATTTAATTAAAATTAATATTTACATATACGTTATGGCCTTTGTGTTTCTGATTTCATAAACTATAATTACTGCTATATTCAACTCAACATTATTGGATATACAATGTTTTTTGGTGATTCCATTTGAAATTTATATAAAATCGTTTTACAAAAAAAAAAAAAAAAAAAAAAAAAAGTCTCAATTGCTATATTTTTTTTAAAAGTCTGAAAGAAACCATAAGAATATCGTTTATATCTATATCTATCTATCTATATATATATTATGAATGGATAATATAACTAATAATGAATATAACTCTAACGCAACTTATATTTTAAAGAACACCTGAAAAAGGAAATTAGATAAAAGAATGCTAGCTTTCGCAAAAAAAACCAAAATTAAGACTTGCTCTCTAAACTATCCTTATTTTTTCCCAACAGTTAAATTTCATAAAAATCCATTAAAATTCAGATTCGTGACATGTAGCACTGGCAGTTATAATTACTATACGAGAAAACATTTCTTTTACTTAAAAATTATCCTGGACAAAATCAAAGATGAAGACAACTTTATAATTTCTAGTAACTAAGAAGTACTGGATTTTCTTAAAGATAGCAACATTAATAAAATTAATACTTATGATTTCGAAACTTTATTCATCAATCTACCTCATGAAAAATTAATAAAGGTCTGTACTTTTTTATATGACGAATATTTAAATGAGGATGTTATTCCTAAAAATTACTGGCTAGAGTTATGTAATTTTAATATTACTGAAAATTACGTTTTTAATGGAATTAATTTTTATAAAAAAGTAAAGGACATTCCAGTGGGAACAGCTTTCTCAAGTGCTTTAGCAAATATTTTCCTTCATTACTATAAGAAAAAAATAATTAAATATAATTTAATAAACGGATGAAGGTATATTGACGACCTACTTTTGATAAACTTAGACAATACTAATATTGTTACTAATTGCTATCCAAAAGAATTAATTCTAACAGAAACAAATAAAAATCAACTTGAGGCCGCCTTTCTGGATTTAAAAATCGAAATTGCTACTGATAAAACAATAGTTGGTATCTACGATAAAAGGGATGAATTCAACTTTAAAATAACAAAACTTTATAATTATCATTCCAATCTAAACTCTAAAATTTTCAAAACTCTAATTTTCTCACAATTTAACAGGATCAAAAAGGTTCGCAATAATAAAAAATTGCTATATTGAAGCATCAAATAATCTCATTAAAAATTTTATTAATAATGAATTTCCAAGAAACTACTGTAATATCAACTTTTTGATTAAACAAAATAAGATTTGGGATTAATCCTGTACCTAAAATAAAAATAGAACTTTCCTTGCGTATAAGATTACTCAATAGATGGCGCTGGGACACTACAAATGTTTTTTTTAAACTTAAATGCGTTAGCTTGGGGTTTTTAAAAAAGCGGGAATCACAATTGATAGCTTAAAATTTCTTTGCCTGCGGCTGGTATGTTCTTTCCTTTTTGTTTTACATTACTGGTTATATGATATTTTTGTTTTATTGTTATTTTTGTTATTGTATTTTTGCTTATTTGTGGATGTATTCTTCTAATTTATTGTTTTGTATTTTCCTTTCTGTTAAAATGGTATATCTCTTGGGCCTAATTTCAGGGGATTTTCGGGTCACGAGGAATAATTATTTGACTTTTTAATCTGCATTCCTTCCCAAAAAAAATCCCTTGTTTTTGAATCCCTGCCTGAAGGTGACCCTTGAAAAGAAAAGTCAGACCGGATTATTTTTTTATTTGGTTTAATTTGAATTTCCTTTTGATTTTTATTACTTTTGTCTCAATTCATCTGTGTTTTAGATGTAGCTGCATTGGTGCTCTCTAAATACTATGATTTTTTCCCTGTTCCATTTTTGGTTTTAGTTTGAATAAGAAATAATTTCTAGTTGCGATTCCGAAACTATATGACTTAAAGACTTTAGGTTAAATTCTTGTTGATACTTTTAATGTTCTTCCAGAATTTTTAAGTGTCTTTGAATTCATGTTCGTATTTATTTGAGAAGTACTTTCCAATAATAGTACTACTACTATAAATATTTTATTATTAAGCTCCTAACTTTCTACTGATCAGATCAAGGATTTTAATAGTTTTAATCATTCTCAGAACAACGCGGATTACTTTTTAAAAACCATGTGTATTTCTATTTAGCACTTTTTTTAGTCAATAAAGAACATATGTACGAACATTACCATTTACAGTGGCTCAAACAATTGAGAGTACAC
>JAPMOR010120086.1:0-20783 GCA_026543865.1 Argiope aurantia
TGCGTGTTTACACTTGTCACATTGTTTGGATTGCGTTTATAAATGTACAGATTGGAAAATATATAAGTTATGCAATCATTGCATTTTGAAGGGAATATGCTCAATTTACGCTTGCACAGAGCTGACTAATTTTTCTATAGATCGTATTTATCTATAGCAGTTGGCACCAGTCTTAATGCACATGCACATTTGCCATAGTATTTTGGTTTTTTAATAAGTATATAAGTTGGAAAACATATAAGCTATGCAACCATTGGATTTCGTACGGAATATGCTTAATTATCACTAGCATATTTTCAACAATTATCGTCTTTCAACAACGGGAAAACCATTCTTAGTGGAACTGCATATTTTTCACAATGCTTGGATTGAATTCATCTTGCCGCATTGAAGAAAGGCAGTTGAATCTCCATGGCCGAATGGTCATGGCACTGGTCTCGTGATCAAGAGACCTGAGTTCGAATCCCGCTAGAGACAATGCGATAAATAGTATATGTAAATACTTAATTCCTTGATATTATGTTTTCCTTTATTTCATGTTCCAGAAGATACTGGACATTTCTTTAGTTTACCAGACAAGTGTTCTGGACTTTTCTTACTGTCTCCAGAAGAGTATTTTGGAACTTTCCCTGCTTGAATAAAAGCAGAAGATTTGTCAGTTACTCTATTCTCAGTTCTGAGTTGAGTTAATAAATTGGTTTAGCTCTACTTCTTGTGTGTGTGTCATTAAGTACTATCCTAAAGTATCTACGTGACAATATGTATACATGTTGAAAAATAAGTTATGGAACTATTTTATTTTGATTGGATATATCTGCAATTACAATAAAGAGACAAAAGCCATAGGGTGGCAACATGCAAGTATACAGTACAAAATAATGAAGTACTTTCAAGAAATGCTAAATAAGGAATAAATAGAAGTCTTTGTATTCAATACAAAATAATTTTAACTCATTTTTCAAAAGAGGATTTACATATTTAACTTCCTTAAACATTTCTATAGTAAAATAATTTTTAAGTTGATGAACTAGTTTCAATTGTCATTAGTCAATTTAGAATGTTAAGATATCCATAAATAAATCATAATTCATTTTATTTTCAATCAAAAAAAGTGAAATTAGAAATTTTTGAAACGAAACTATGCAATCTCATAAACATAAGTGCATTTAAAATACTTAAATAATTATAATCCTTCAATTTGCGAAAGCTTGAAGTTTGAAATAATGTCCTTCAAAATTTCTTCTTAAGCGGTTAACTTTTCAACTTTTCAAATATCTGCCATTACTAGATTTTAAGCTGAAATCATAAATCAAAAACTGAACTCCAGATAAGTTTCAAAGCTTTTTAAGTTGGCCCCAGAGGATTATCCAAAAAATGTTTTGGTGTGATTCGTTTTGATAGTTTTCGATTCTACTAACAAGAGGATTAATGTTTTGATGTGCTTGATTATAAGATTCCAATTTTAGATTCAAAAGCGAGTTGCGAATTGCAGTTTTTTTAATTTGTTTCCCTGCATATCAGAAATCATAATCCTCTTGTTAATTTCGGAATATAATTTATGTTTCGAATGAAATTAAGCTTTATTTCTAACTAAAGATTTCGGAAACTAATCTTATGTAGTTAACTATTTATATGAAATACAAATTCCCATTTTAAGTCAAAAAAGATTAATTTTCAGCATTGAATAAGAAGCACATATCATGTAGCACTTATTTTTTTATTTAATTAATTGATATCCTTTATTGTTTTTTCCTTTAAATTAAAAAGATAACTTCTGTGAAATTATTTTTAATTTATTGTTTAAATGAAGGAAGAAATCAATAACTAATTACTATTTTATAAAGGTTTCATTCCCTACCTTATATAGGGTGTTACCGAATTCGACCGACAAATTCGGAAAGGTGGTAGTAGGCATCAAAGGGATAAAGAATTAACATACAATATATGATCCCAAACGAAAGTGAGTAGACGAAAATCGCAAAAGCATAGAGAGTATGAAAATTGTTGGAAACTGTAAAAAATTAATCAAAAAATAACAAATGATGTGTCAACTATGAATTTTTTTAAGTAAAAAAGCATTCTTAAAAGTTTTTTTTTTTCATGTTGGTAACATGCAGATTTGATGTTCTAGGGGGATCGTAAATTACTGAAAACGAAAAAGTAGTTTGGAACCCTTATTTGCAAAAATATTAAAACTTGAAGAAAAATAAAAGCTTTTAAATATAAAGAATATTACATTCTTTTATTTGATATAAACGTGTAGTGTGAAAACTGGAGAGTTTTAAAGATATTCAAGGGGACAACAGCTTCAACATCAGTACCGATGTTCGCAGAAGGCTTTGTCAAATTCGAAAGATAAATTCAGAGCAAGGATAATAGACATAAAGAAGAAAAAAATTACCAGAAGACATACGGTCGCAAATAACGTTAATTCAGTGAAAATCGCAAAAACAGACGTCTAATAGAAAATGAGCCTGGTGTAGAGAATGGCCCTATGAATGCGATGATTAGAAACAAGGATACTTATGAATCGATGATTTCTCGATTACGAGAAGAAGCCTTTTCGTATGTAAATTTTTCATGCTTCGAAGAAAATAAAAGCCTTCTAGCAAGTATTCATTAATGAGTATTGCAGAATTGTTGGTCGTTGAACTTCATTCGCAAACAAGAAATCAGATTTCACGAATGCAACTAAAATATGTTGATACTCCGTCATGCATTAACCAAACGTTCGGGCATACAATTGTCGGTGTTCCCTGCCGAAATCCTGAGGAAAGTGACGGAAGAAAACAATGTATTTTGTGCCGCTTGGGCGTTCGGGCAGAACATACAATTGTCGGTGTTCCCTGCCGCAAATCCTGAGGAAAGGGACGGAAGAAAACAATGTATTTTGTGCCGGTTGGGCGTTCGGGCAGAACATACAATTGTCGGTGTTCCCTGCCGCAAATCCTGAGGAAAGTGACGGAAGAAAACAATGTATTTTGTGCCGGTTGGGCGTTCAGGCAGAACATACAATTGTCGGTGTTCCCTGCCGCAAATCCTGAGGAAAGTGACGGAAGAAAACAATGTATTTTGTGCCGCTTGGGCGTTCAGGCAGAACATACAATTGTCGGTGTTCCCTGCCGCAAATCCTGAGGAAAGGGACGGAAGAAAACAATGTATTTTGTGCCGCTTGGGCGTTCGGGCAGAACATACAATTGTCGGTGTTCCCTGCCGCAAATCCTGAGGAAAGTGACGGAAGAAAACAATGTATTTTGTGCCGCTTGGGCGTTCAGGCAGAACATAATAGATGACCCTGCCCAGATGTTAATATTAAACTTGTGTTGCACATTCGACGAGATAGTGATGTGAGGATTTTTCAATGACCAAGTATACGCGTTGTGTGTGTTGAAGACGCTTTCTCTCGTAATCAAGCTTCATCTGAGAATAAAACTCTAGCAGAAAAGTGTGCATCTTCATGTGTGGCATCAAGCATCTAACGATTTGCCATTTTCACTGCAAAACCTTAACTGAGACCCTATGTTTTATGGTAATTTCTAATTCCCATAATGCCAACTATCTCCCGTTCTGAATTTATCTTTCAAAGTTGACAACACCCTCTGCAAACATCATTACCGATGTTGTGACGATATTTTCTGGCGGCTGTTTTATTTTTTCTTGAATATCTTTAAAACTTTCCAGTTTTCACAGTACGCGTTTATATAAAATTAAAGAATATAAAATTCTTTACATTTTCGAGCTTTTATTTTTCTTCAAGTTTTAATATTTTTACAAATAAGGGCTCTAAAATACTTTTTCGTTTTCGGTAATTTACGACCCCTTTAGAACATCAAATCGGTATGTTACCAACATAAAAAAAAAACTTTTAAGAATGCTCTTTCCCTCTAAAAAATTCATAGTTGAAACAACATTTGTAATTTTTTGTTTAATTTTTTACAATATCCAACAATTCTCATACTCTCCATATTTTCAAGATTTTCTCTTTCTAAGCGGCGTTTGGGACTCTATGTTGTATGGTGATTCTTTATCCTTTTGATGCCTACTATCACCCTTATGAATTGCAAACCCTTATGAATTTGTCGGTCGACCCCTGTACACACCCATAAAATTGTTGACCTACGAGGTCAAAACCGTCTCAAACGTTCTGAGGGTTGTTGTTGTTTTTTTTTCTGTGCGTGACATTTTTTGTGCTTCGAAGAAAATAAAGTTGATTAGAGTCGACAATAATTGCAAGCTATAGGCAAACAGTAGTAACGAAGATTTGTAATCTAAATATACCATTTTTATTGAATCTAATGTGAGATCTTTCGTGAATTATTTTCGGGGATTTGCCGCTGCATGAGGTTAATACACATGCACCAGAAAATCATATATATATTTTGAATATATTTTTCCTCATCGATTTGAAACCGAAATTTGACACAGAGACATTATTTTTGTAACAAGATCATTTACAAAATTTCATATATTTATTTAAATAATTGCTTATTTGAGCTGTCGCCATTACATTTATGCAAAATACCGACCGAACGACGGACAACCTTGACACAGATTTCGTTCAAAATTTGATAAGAATCTACACTTTAGATGCTGAAACTGTGAGCCATATTTCATTTACCAGAATTGTTAGGTTTTTGAATTTTCACGCATATATACATTCAAAAGTATAGAACTAACAGATAATTAACCCCTCGACAGATTTAATTTCAAATTTTATATAGTTCTAAATTTCGGATGCTAAACGGGTGAAGGAAATTTTATTTATCTAAATCTTAATGTCTGTTAATCATCGTGTTAAACCCTATCATATCATATTTTTGCAAACTGTGGAAGAATACATATTATTTCGAGACACCAGTATTTACTCAAAAACTGACTGTCGTCTCATCATTAAGTCATATAGGAATCCCTGACTTAGAGATGAAACATGATTGATTCATTTAAACAGTATACATTGGATCGGAAAACATTGCAATTCTTTAAATAGGCGTATATAACCAGTAGGATTGGTCTCTTCCAAACTTTCTCGCATATCCTTTAATAAAGATATTACTTTCCACCCCTCGTAAAGAAGTTTGACTCTTGAGTGATTCAAAGAATACCTTGCTTGGTATTGACATACAATAATTACGAATTATTATTATTACCCTTTGGTGTAAATTTGCCACTTTTGCTGAATCTCTCGTTATGTTACTTGGCTAATTTTTAAATCATTAATCCCCAGTATGCAGTTAGAAATGTACGAAAATCAAACTTGTATTTTAGAAGCGTTTTGTACAGCCAATTGATACCATAATTTGAGAGAGAACAACAATTATAATCACATATCAAATTTGATATATCCAAGTCATTGTGTTTTTGAATTATCTGAAGGTAGGGATCTATAGATGTTAATCCTTCGGTTAGATTTGACTCAAAGTTTGACAAATATTTACAATATAGATGCTAAGATATGTGTGCCTATGTTTATCCCTTTAGCTGTCTTCGTTTAGTAGTTATTGTGTTAAGTTATATTCGAGCATCTAGACGTACTTTCTCGGAATAAATTTTGTTCACAACTTGACAGAAATCTACAAAAATGATGCAAATTCCATGTACCAAATTTCATCCGTTCTAACTCAGATCGTTTTATAGTTATCCTTGTCACAAATAGACAAGCAGACTAACTAACATATTCCTAAAACGAGTTTTCAAACTCTCGAAATTCTGAAATATGGAGATCATTCAAAATCTCAAGTTCGAATTTTTTGACAATTCTAATACTCTCTCTCTCTACTTCGTATACAAGAAAATAATAAAGCTATAAGGTTCTATTTTTTATTAGTCTAGGTCCCACCTATTTTTAAACGAAAAATTAATTTGTACATAAATGAGTTTAAAATCTTAAAATCAGCTTTTAATGAATGGCAAAAATAAACATTAAAACTCATTTAACACATTCGATATATCTAATGTAATTGACTTTAAAATATTCTGTCCAGACGTGGGATTTTAACTCCGTTTAATCGCGTGATATAGTTAAATCCATTTAATGAATAATATGTTATTTTACTTAAACCAGGGATTATACAAAGTATATTAACTTCAATTTGACGTGATTGGAATATGATTTAGTGTAGCAGACAGCATTTTCGGAAAACTGACATTCAAGATGATATATTGCACTCTAACATTCCACGCGGCTCAGAGACTGTTTCATCCATAAGATTACCATACATTTGGCGAGGTTTTACCGGAATTGGAAAACTCAGATATTCCACTGTAATAAGACAAAAGGATTCTTTTGTTGTTTTAAGGTGTAAACATTATATCTGAAATATGATTGTAAATATTACATGTGTTTATACGACAGATGTAAGAAATGTGTTCCTACTTTTATGATAAACCATAAAATAAATACATCAATATTTTAAAATCAAGTTTGTAATAGTATAAAATTGAAATATTCCGCTTCAGTTACATTAATAGCATTATTCAGTAGTGTTTGTAACATTTATAGTCATTTAGTTAAGTTTTATTGGTTTCCATGCGCTTTAACGTGTTGTAAAGGAATAGATTTTTTAATCTATATTTTAATCATTTCTGCTTATAGATTCTTGGAATTATATAGAATTGTGTGTACTAGTTCCAATTACTGTTTTCGTCATTGAAAATTAATAATTATTCCCTCATTTATTTAGATTTTAATCGATACGAAAAGCAAATATTAATTATTTTGAGAATTTTCTTTGATAACTATAATCATATATTGTAAAATATATTTAGATGAATATGTAACAGAATTATGAAAATAAAAAATGAGAAGAGCATTTTATTAAAATGCAGAGATTTTTTTTCTTTAGGACAATTCTGCTTGCAATACTAATTATTATATGACAAAAAATGCTGAAAACATTCCAATTACAAATCTAAACCTGAAACAAACATCAAATAAATATATAATAAATAATTCGCAAACATATATATATATATATCAATGTGATTAAATTGTAAAGTCTTTTAAAATTATTTATTTCAGCATCTAAAATTTCTACTAATTTTTGTTTGTTTTTCAAATTTTTGATAAAAATATTTGTCGATGCGAGAATTTCTATTAAAATATTTTTTAAATGTATTTATTGTTTTTAAATATAAAATACAATTTGCAGTCAGGCCAAATTAAATATCAACAAAGAATCGTCGGCGCTATGAATCAGAAGTTGAAATGTAGATATTTACAATCAATCGTTTGAAATGTTCCGATATCTGGTGTAAGAAAATTTAATTTCTTTTGACTCTCTATGGTTACCTAAAAAAAGCATGTTGTCCATTTCAGCATACTATGTAAATAATGAAAATTATGGATTCATTAATTCTGGCACCCAATATTTCAAGCATAAAATAAATAAATAAAATACAGCAGCAGATATCCATCGTCCTATTTACATATCGTTACTTAGTGAAGTATTTATTTTTATTATACGGTGTCTTATACTTGCATGATAAATATGGGTGGGATCGGTTCAGTCGTTGAATATGGAGGCGTTGTCAAAGTTTTATTCAGCGATATTTCTCAAAACTAAAAACTGATGGTATGGACTGTGATCAATGATAATATATTCAAAGCCATTAATTTTCATTTAGAATAAATGTTTGTGAATTCAATGTGTTGTTTTTAGTGGTGATATAGAATGTTGAATCGTGTTTTTTTTTTAGATTAATTTCAAAACTTGAGGGTATTGGGAACAAAGGGACATTGATATCGTTTTAAGGGTCATTAATTTGCACATAAGAAAGGCAAGAATTTGAGAAATCGGTACAATAGATAAAGCCGGGAATCTAGTTTATTTTTAAAATATTTGGTTCATATAGATTTTTTATGTTTAAACATAACGATGAGAAGAATTTTGTACATTTATTTATATTTGAAATAAATCCTTATAATGCGTTACTTTTTTATCAGTTATGAAGGTACATGTATGGAATTCTATTTAATATGCAACTCACTAAGGCTTCAAAAATTCAAGAATTATGAGAATATAAAATCGATTATTTTCTATAATAGAATATATTTCTCCTTAAAAATGAATTGTACTCTGCCAATTAAAGAGATAAAAAGCAAGAGAGCACACAGATCCATAAATTGATGTTATTTAACGCTGCAATACTAATAATCCAGTTTACAGGTCCGGAATATCACAGAGAATTTCCTACCTAATATTCAATATCCTATATTACTTCAATATGACATTATAATTAAATCGGCTATATCTCTTAATCAAGTTCAACTCATATTTAACACAATATGAGTGCTGAATTGTCCTACCAAATATTTCCATCTGGTAGTAGTGACAATAATCCTGAATTTGTGAAAGCAATAGTAGAATGTTATCACTTAACGTATCTAGATAATTTAGCCATTATAGCATAATATTATCTATGCACTTTATTCCATCATGTTCATGTTAATCATTGTGTTTTCTTGTCTAGTCATTGGAAGATTGTTGAATGAGTTGGAAACTGGAAACAATTCACGCTTTTGTGAGTTTATTTTATAAATTATCAGTGAGTTGTTACTAAAGAATTTCATTGCTATCTTTTTTTAATGATAGAAATGTAAGGTCTCATGATATAGTTTAATCTTAATATAATTATCTTTACAACATTAAGAAAATCATCCCGTGAATATACGAAAAAAAAAGGATAATGAAAAAAAAGGTGCTTTTTTGATGAATATTCGAGAAAGCGCTGAAGAAAAGAAACAAAATTGCACCTGAATTGTATACAAAGCTCAGTAATTGTAGACGATATTAAAAAAATATATACCAAATCCCCAATAATGTTGGAAGCCTACGATTGCTAAATGGCTTTGTGAATTTAGCTCTAAAGGAGGTTTATGAAAGTGTTTCTAAAGTCAGTGTTGTTATATGCAATTTTCTAGAAGAACCCCTATATCTCGGATCCTAAAAAATAAAGGAAAAATCTAGACTATTCCAAAGCTTTTATTTTCATCGCCAGCGTCGACAAGTTCGTCACTAAGTTTGCTCTTAAAATCAGGAAATCATGAATCATTTATGTAACAATCATTAAAATTGACTGCAAATTGTACTTTCTTAAATTAAGACTAATAATGCTAGTATTTAAGACTTAAATTAAGACTAATAATGCATTACAGATTCATTAAAATTATATTAGTGTCATCCAATGCGCGATGTGTGTATGCGCGATGAAGATATTGTTCAGTTGTTCCATTGGGCAAAGATCGTGGCTAGCAAATTTGACTAGCAGCTACGTTTAGTATAGAAGTTCCTCACTAAAGAAATATTTTTAAAAATTGTAGCTAAATTTTTAAGATTTGTCTTTAATAAGTTTGAAACAATTCATTGCAAAAAAAGCATATTTACAACACTTTCAACAAAAAATAAGCATCAAAGCGACTACTGCAAAAAAACAACAACATAATAATATACCAATGACGGTAACAAGTCATCAGAAATGATATTTGAAGGTGCTCACTAAAAAAAGAAACTTCCAAATATTTAATTGGTGTTCTAATAAAAAAATTAAGCGAGGCCTTAACATTTTCAATGAATAATTTTAAACCATATTATCTCAAAGACATTTCAGATAATACTTCAAATAGCACTTAAATAAAAACTTTAAAAAATAGCCTCTCAGTGACACTAATTTTATTTCTGCATGGTTTTTTTGTGATAATTTCAATGCATTTTTGAAAATAAGTTTAAGCAATATTTTTTATTTATTTCACTACTTACTTCTGAGCATGCATTCAATACTTTTTTTCAGATTACACATTCTTATGGAAGCTGATGAATAAAATCTAAAAATTATTTTACTAATATCATTTGGACTAGAAATTTGAGCCCCTTTTAAATATTTTCTTATATTTTCTTCCAACTACATGTATTGTTTTCTTTGGGGGGGGGGGGGTTCTATTAATCTAAAAAAAACATTATACAACTTTTTTTTATTATTTGACAATTAAGTGGATCGTTCACTTCTGAAATATATCGAAATACTTTATAAAAATTGTTGGAACTCGTTTGTTCTATTTTGATGAACGAACAAACAGAGAGATGAAAAATTGTCGAGTCTGAATGTTGAATTCTTTTTTGCCGTCTAACAAAACATTCGCACTTCGACTTAAGTAATGAATAGACATTCATCTTATTTTAAAAATAATTATTACTAACTGATTTTTGTTTTTATAAGTATCCGCTTGAAATAATAATGACTTTTTATTAATAATGTTTATTATACATAAGCAAAATACAAAAATTGTTTCATAATAGAATCTTAATTCACTTAAATAATAAAAATATTAAATAATAATATATTATTCCTGATTAATCATTTGTGTCTTATATTTGCAATTCTTTCAGTAAGCCATAAAACAATACCGGGATCAGATAGTATCTTATAAAAATATCCAAATTTTATTTATATGATTCGAAGAAATCGTTTCCAAAAAAATCCAATTTATTTAGTTACTTTTATTTACTAATTTGTTGAGAATCTAATTATAAAGTTTGATTCTCAACGATACTTTTAGTATCATCCAAATTTATATTGGCCTCCGACACATTTTAGTTCTTACAGTTATTTCTTTAAAATTTTCCCTGTTGCTTAAAAAGTAATTTAATTAGAATTTTGACATGTTTTAATCGAAAGTTTCCTTGTGAAAACTTATACTTTTTTTAACGAAGAGAAAATATTTTCTTTGTTTGAGGTTTTAATAAGGTTTCGCCCACACTTCGTTCGTTAACTCTAGAAAACTGAGAAAATAAGAATCTCTTTTCAGAAATTATTTTTGCTTTTGGAGTGCCTTCATTACTGCATGTAACAATGAAACCGTAGGAGAAATTTAATATTAAATGCGAAGAATAACAATTTTTGGATAGTTTCAAGATAATAAGTTCGTTAGAGAAGTGTGTAGATAATTTATAAAAATATAAATGGGAATATATATATTGATGAATTAATAATTTTGAATGCAAATGTTATTTTACCAAAACGAATTCGATTTAATTATTTTCAGAGTTCACTTAATTACTTTTATAGTTCACAATTATAAAATACTCATGGAGTTTTTATCATAAAAATAAATTAAGGTATATGTACACACTAGAATATTCTCTTAAAATTTTAACTTTAAAATTCCAATTTTTTTCACAGTAGGTCATTAATATATGTTTAAACTCCTTTCAGTGAGAAAAAACATATTAAACTAATTATTAGTTAATTAATTAATATTTAATGAGGTAATTAGCATATTTTTTGGAACATGATATCTTAAATTCTAATTTGTACAGACACACAATTCTAGTCGGAAGTTATGTCTAATATTAGTCTTTATGTTATCTGTCTCAATCAAGTTATAAAAATAAATATAGTTTTTTTAACAATTTTTTCATCAAAGATGAATAGAAAAGCGAGATTTTTTCTGTAACTTTAACTTTTAAATAGCTATTAAAAATTTATAAATATAACTTTTATATAAATATAAAAAAGTATTATATTTATATAAATATAATAATAACTTTTCTATAAATATAACTTTTATTGAGGCACAAAACATCCACTATTTCATACAGATTATTTTGATATTAAATAATTGTATTTGGTTAATTTTTTGTTGAGTTATGATTGTTTGAATGAATCAACATTGTGGAAAAATATCATTATTCATAAAATGAGTTTAAAAATCACCGAAACCAGAGTTTTAGTGAAAGTACATCAAGAAAAATAATTATAATTCGGGAAATATTCCGAATATTGACAACATCTTGGTATCGTTTGAAAGCTAAAGAATCAGAGAACATTTTGAAGCAATAAAAAAATATTCGATATTTTGAACGATTTTCGAAGTTTTAGGTGTGTACGTACACCTTAATTAATTTTAACAAATGCATTAATATTTTCAGATTTTTGAAACAAAATTGCTGTTAAGTATTAGGAAAAATATGAAAGAAAATGGCCAGACAAAACTTTTGAAATCAAATATAACAATTTCAGATCTTTGTTCCATAAATCTTTTTTTTTCAAGCAAGCAAAACGTGTGGGTGTTAAATAATTTCATAAAGCTGGCAATTCATACGCACTTTTATATAAAAAAAATATCACAATTCAAATCACAAATTTGAAATCTATTGCACTTCAAATAAGATGTTTCTCTCACAACATATAAAACATAAAGTGCAATTTAAGTGCTCAAAATGAGATGTTAAATATCCAAATATATTACAGAAGAAACTTTCTTGCCGAGCTAAAAATGAATTTTATGGAGAGGAATGGATAATGCGGCCAGCTGCTGCCAGGCGAGTTAATTTATGAATGTGAGAAACCATGCTGAAACGCACGTTCGCTTCTCTATTAACGGACATGATGTGCTGCAGATACTGCGTTGATAAGTTTCGCATTTTGTTGTTCATCCTTTTGTTTTTTTCCATCCCCGTTCTTAATTACTCTTAGGGTTGAAGGAAATCTTTTCTCTTAAGCTGTTCAAAGAAAAGTTCCTTTAAACAAGAGTGCGTAGGTTGAAAATTCTTTGGATTTATTTGGCTAGTGTTAGGGATGTAGCAGTTGTGAATGATCATCGAACGTCAAGGAATTAAAGTTGTTATTCGCTAATTATGTTAAAAAAGAGCACTAATTGTATCATCAATCAAATACTGTTTTAGTGTCAAAGATTTTGTTGATTGCAGCATGCGTGCCACTAAAATTTTAGGTTTTTCTAGAATTTTACTAATACTAGTAGAATTTAAAAGATTTGCTTTGTTTATTGACAGCTGAAAGCACTGATGTGTGATTATGTCAGAATTTTAGCTTTTAATAAAATGTTTAATATTTTCTTGATAAAAATTATTCAAGTGTTTAAACGAGATCTTTAAAGTTCACAACGATGTTTAATGTTTTTTAGTTAAGAATAAATTATGAGAATTCGAATGAACTAATTAAATAATTTTGTCAAATATCTTGAAGAGATTAATAAAGTATAATAAGTAAGGGGTATTTTCAAGGGAAATAAAATACTGTATGGTTTAAGAGGGATAATTTTTGGATGAGCTATTTAAAAGTGCTCTTTGTTACATTGAAAGTTTCAGGAATTTTTAACAGTTACTGCAATGATTTTGAATTATAACTTTATAATAAAAAACTTTATAATTTTATTAAAAAAATTTTAAAATTTTGCATTAAATATACAGTCTAGATAATACATAAAATCATAGACATTGTTATTATAAAACTCTATGTAAAGAATTTTAAGATTTCACCTAGAAAAATTACTGATGAATTATTTAAAAAGTTCCGATAATTAACCTATGGTATTTCTTTATTTCAATATTATAATATGCAACTTTTTCTGTCATTAATATTTTATTTCAACAAAACTAGTAAAAATACTTATTTTATATATTAGGGACAATTACCAATTTCGAATCAAAATCTATTGTGCCTTTTTACTTTAACTCGATTAAACATTTGAAAATCAAATTTACAAGTTTCGGAGGATGTAATGTAGCTTAAAGTATCATTTTCTATAGAGAGAGCTGAATTATTGTAATTAGAAAATGTTTATTAAACAGTTTAGACGCCATTAATTATATTTTTTTTAAAAAAAGCTACTTTTCTTGAGAAGTTTTATAAAAAATAGCTAAATATGTAATTGTGCCCTTAAAGAGGAAATCTATTTGGCACAAATTTACTATAAGGGTTTCATTTTTAAAACGTTTAAGAATAAAGTTAGGTGAAATCTTTTAGTTGTTATCCAAACCTTGCTCAAATTGAACTCAAACAAATAAAATTCAAAAAGTTCGTTATTTCTTAGTTAAAATTCTAAAAATTTCTAATTCTAAAATTCTAAACTATTTATAAAATGGATATTGTAAATTTGAACTAGAAGAGCAGCACAGAAAGCATTTATAAAAATAATTTTTTTTTTAAAAAAAAAGTGGAAATATGACAAGTCAAAGCAAAAATGAAAAAAAATGCATTAAAGACATCAAATATTGGTTCCAAAAAATAAAATCTGCGTAAATTTGTATCATTTGTAAATATATAAAAGTAAATGAAGAATCAATATTATGCAGAGAATACACATTTCTGCCTTGATATAAACTTGGAAATAAAAATTTATTTTTTCTAAATCACGACTAAATAAACACATAATTAAAATTAAGAAAATAAATCTAAAAAATTAGCTTCCTTAATCTAAATGTTAAACATTTTATGTTCTTTTTCAATTTTAAGATATTTTTTAAAAAATAATTATAGTTTTCCAAATATAAATGAAGTACAAAAAACGTTTGTTATTTTTTAACAATGCATAATAGGAATTTTCATGAGTTCCATACGTAGCAACCAAGAATGAATATCAGCAGCATTTGTTGAATATTGTACAAAAAAAAACCTTCATATAACGAAATTTATCTTTTGCTAGATTTTGTTCTTCCTTTCATTTTTTTTCATGAAGATTATTTCTATTTCAAATGGCGTTAAAACTTTAAATTATTTTCCGGATAGATAAGCATTAAAAGATGCAAATATATAAGAAGTTCACGATTCATGAAATTTTTAAATTAAATCAAAAATGAATATATTCACGTTAAAAAAAATAGTAACTCATCATAGAAATTTTTCTCATTAGAATAAGAAGGTTTTACTAATTAGAATTTAGCCATAATATCTGCATTGTTTGAAGTAAATTATTCAAAGAAGTTAAGTATTTGATCACATTTACTGATTGTAAATAATTTTTAAAGCAATTAATTTGAAATATTGTTAATTAATGATTAAATTCCAAATTTATATTTATTATTAAACAACGGCTACAACTGCTATTTTTTATTTGCAAAAAAATAATAAGGAAAAAAGAAATTTATCGCAAAGTAGTAAGAAGTGTAATGTTTTGACACAATAGCTCAACTGCACTCACATTTTGCGATTGTCCAGTTATGTAATAACAACTCAAAACGAGTTTTGAAAGTATTACGAGTTTTGAAACATCTTGTATATTCTCTTATCACACAAATTTGACTTCATATGATTTGACTTGATTGGTCCATCAGGCAGAAAACTAACTGCGCTCACTGACATAATTTTCTTCCTCTTCTCTTTAGAAATTTTTTCTTTTGGAAACATAATATTATCCCTATGTGATTTTCTTTGGTAAAACCGATAGCATTAATACGATAATCTATACCACTACCATGCAATGCAGTGTCTTTCTATAATTTCATTTTTTATTATCTCTTTATTATCTTATTATCTTTATTGCTTTATTATCTCTAACTAAAACAACTTTTGAAACTCCCTATATATTTAATAGGAATTGAGGATTTAAGATAATATACGACAGATTCTATGGAGCCGCAATTTTTTAGAAGGTTTAGCCTCATGCAAAACATAAATGCGCCAAACAGTCTGATATAAAATGGAGTAATGCATGATTTTTATCTTTCATCCAAGAGATGTCACATCGTTTAATTTCAGTTTAAATCTAAATAATAGACAAATTTCTGTCTTGATTTCAAGTTTAGATCAGTAAGATATCGATTAAACTGAAAGGTGTATACTGTTCGTAATTTATTTATTACTAAAAGAAATTACTTGCTATAAATAAAGACTCCAGCTACAGAATGCGTTACAAGATGAAGAAAAAACACAAAAAATGAAAGCTATAAATAGTGAATTACAAAAAAAAATCTAAAAAATGGATATTTGATATGTAAATTCAATCAAACTAAGAAGTTTAAGAAACGCAATAAAGATTAAAAACTATTGATGTTTAAACCATAAAAACATTAAAAATGGAGAAGATATTTAAAAGCTAAATATTTTCGATTGATAAAATTTAAAAATGAGTTGGAAACATCAAAATTGTATAGATTCTAATCCTAAAAATATTTAAACATCAGCAACAGAGTATAGTCAATCAAATAAACAGTCAAAACTACATTAGAAATTTAAAAACTGAATGCATTCAACTGTAAAGTATTAAAAGTTACATTTAAAATTTATATATATATTAATTTTAAAAGCACTGAAAGGCATCTTAATAATGTCAAGATTTTGAAAAACATGATGAATAATTTGTAAATTTTATATAATGAGAGTTTGGCACAGCGATAAATCATATTACTATTGATTTTTGAATGAAACAACACAAATAACTTCATATCGGAATTTCAAACTGGAAATGCCAAACATATTATGGATATTAGTATGTAAATAAAGTTTATTTTTGTGATACAAATAGTAAATTTCTAATTTGATTTCAAAGGAATAATTCCAAGTAAACCTATAATAATCTAAATTATATTGGCGAAATTTCTTTTAAACTGTTTTTATTCCTGAATCATTAAGCTTATATTAGTTAAAATTTCGAATTAATATAAATAAGAACGAATTGTTGATAACTGTTTTGAAAAGAAATAGTCAAATATAATGAAATATTTCAATTTTACTATATTTCAACACTTAAATTTTTTTTTTTTCGTTTTTTCCTTTTTGAAGGATTGGTTAATATTGGTGTTTTTTTTTTTTTTTTTTTTTTTTTTTTTTAAATATAAGACTTTTTATAGTCTGTATTTTTTTCCCGCATTATAAATATAAAACATGCGAAATAAAATTAACAAAAAAAAAACTTACCTGACATTGTTGCTAAAATATTTCAGAGAAAACATGAATTTTATGAATTACTGGCAATATATATTCAAGATATTAACCATAAATTTTTATTCAACTCGAGAAAAACAGTGTTTTTATATATTTATATACAATTTTATAAGTAACAATTTTTTTTACAATAACGCTTTCCTAGGATATTCTTAAAACTATATGCGCTGAGTAATTCTTTCTGCGTATGCATTAAATAAATTTTGCACATTCGCGAAATATGTCTACGAAACGATACAAAAACACGAAGAGCGAATGAATATAAAGTATGCGAATAATATATATAAAATCTCAAAGGTTAAAAATTAATGCTTGCATGCCACTGTATCATTTAAAATGAAATCAATTCTTGTATTTTATGTGCACTATCTTTACTTTGTGAAATATAAATTCTTTTTAAATACAAGTTTAATTTCGTAGGATAAGCTATTTAAATTTTAACGTTATACTTCTAGAACATTTATCCTTCGCTTCCCTAAGTGAATTGCTATTTAATTCCTCATGCCATTTGGTGACATGATTTTACAGAAAGTCATAACTTATTCAGTATATTTATCAACACATTTACTAGTCATTTCAAGTGCATGCAATAAGTATTCAAATAATCTAATGGTGGCATCCAAATTACTATTAGATTACATAGCATTAGAACATGATGGACTATCATATTTTATACAAAAAAAAATTTTCATTACCTTTCTTTGTGTTTCATCAAATCCTTCTATGTTTCATTATTTCTCTCAAGAATTTTTCATTATTTCACCACTCATATGTACAAGAGTATCTACTTTTCAAAGATAGGGCACCTATGTGTTCCACATGCCACACTAAATTATCGCCGTCATTTTTTTTCATTCATAAAATGTAACACTCCCAGAATTGCTGGGAAAGAATTACCAACCGAGCATTTTTAAATGTTTAATTGCTGCACACATTTTGTCATATATTTAACTTAACAATTTCCATTTTTTACTTATCGTTTTAAAACAAAGATCATATCTTTCGTTTTCATTTGCATTTTAGCTGTTTATCATTAGTTCATACATAAATATCTTTGATTTTATACGAAGTATTAAACATTACCAATGCTCTACATTACCATATGTATGGCGCTGTATGGCCAAAAATGTGAAAAAAAAAACTCAAATCAACCAACCAACCATATCTACAAGAGACCTTTATTAGCATATGATATTATAGGATATTTTCACGACGGTATTAGATATTCTGACTACCGTAGAACCTCATAATGCTATAAAAATAATATAGAATATTTTTAATTGTTAGGTATCATAGCATGAGGTGAGTTTATTTCTAAAATAAACTTTTTATGGCACAAACAGATAGAAAGTAGGGAACATTTCGAAATATCAAACACAGGCCAAGATTCTCAAATTTCTCTTAGAAATTCAGATACCATTTTAAAGCTTCCTCAGAAATGCTGAAAATATCCTGCATGTATCAGTATGATTTGTATCTAGAATTTTGAATACTTATAGCTATTCACTATTCAATGCATGCACGAAACGCATAAAAGAAATCTGGTTATGATAATATTTTGTAAATAATAGCCTTATTGTCTAACACACTATTTAAAAAAGTTTGGTATTTAAATATCACATATATTCAAACAATTGCTGTGAGAAATTATTATTTTTATTATATTATTAGACAATTGAATAAAATAATGATAAATTAGTGTTTATCCAGATATAAAAATTTTACAATTGCAAATTTTTCAATTTTTTTCAATCTCATATTTATTCTAAAAAGTATTTTTTAAAAATTGGAGAATCTGATTGGACGTATCAAAATTGCAATGTGTTTTGTCATTACGAATTTTTACTTAAGCTAATATTAAGAGCTCATTATGTAATTGAAACCTCAGTAGTTGGCAAAATTATTGGGATCAAGAAGCTGATAATAAATACCACGAAGTAAAATACGATTTCAATCTATGAACTCCAACGTTCAACCGGAATTACTGTGTGATTTCACCTCGATTGTGTATTGGTCTTGGTTTGCCCCACGACGACCCGCCTACCCGCAAGGGTGTAAGACCTTGAAAGACGCAGAGAAGAGAGCCATTACTTATTTACTGAAAGGCTTACAATCATCACCAGAATATGGGTCGTAATTAAGGATGTAGATTATAGTTCATTTGACTAAAAAAGTATTTAAATTTAATAGTAAACAAATCATCTCTGGATTCAAGAAACTAAACTGAAAATTACATAAATAAAGCAGTAACACAATAAACATAAAAATAATATCACAATGTCCAAAGGATGGAAGATATAGTATACTGTACAGCAATATCATAGAATGTACCAATACCTAAATTACTAAGTGAATTCATTATGCAAAGTGAGTAATAAGTGAAAGGCTTAAATACAAAGTGAAAATACAAAGCAGGTATAGAATGACAGAGGCATGAAAACTAGAAGAAAGGCATCACTAGAAAGATAAATCAAGAATATGAGCAGAACTTACAAAAATCTGTAACAAATATAATCCTGCATAAGAAAAATTAATAATTAGAAACTGTGACAGCGTCAATTAAAATAAGATTACAAACAACCCAGGCCATGTCTTTATTGTGTATTGTCAATTAGCACCCTGCAAACAGATATTTCCGGCTTTGAGACTGCCCATTATTTTGTACAGTCATTTTGCCCTCCTGACAATATGACTCATTTTAATTGAATATATTTTTATGGAAACTTTATTTACTTTTTTAATACCTTTGATTTTGTCTATCTGTGATTTATTACTAGCATCTGTTTAAAACTGATTAAAACTGCATGCAATTTTCAAATCATACGGTGAGTTTTAATAATGTGTTCAAACAATCATTATACATGACTTTATAAAAAATTAATAAAAATTCTTAATGGCATATTTTTATATCTCTTGTTTAAAGAACTGTGCATTTAAAAATGAAAAAAGGGAAACAAAATTTAAGTTCTCAGCATGAGATGATAAAAATAAATAATTTCTCGGATATTTTATGGAAGCAACTTGTTTTCCATTCTAAAGAAAAGCGTTTATGAGAAGAAATAGATAGAGTTGCCAGCTGTTACTAAGCGGGTTATTTTACATATTGCATAGCGATACTGAAATGGAAGTTCATTTTTTTACTGGATATGGCAAGTTGCTTATACAATGTTAGATAAGCTTTGAATTTTATCTGTTGCTTGTCATTTTTGTTTCGCCCGTATTTTGAATTAGTCTAAAAATTGAAGTAAATATTTAAGTTAAGTAGGTAAAAAAAAAACCTTGTTCAAAATCGTTTGGATAAATTGCTTGAGTGTGTTTTGTTACTATTGAAGAAATAACACTTGTAAGTAATCATTTTCATTGGATTCTAAAATACTGTTTCTCTCTTGCTACAATAAAAAGAAATGTTGTGAAATAATTTTCAATCAAATACTTTAAAAGTCATTTTTTTAAAATTTATATAAAGGAATCAGAATTTTTATTCCTGTTGTTGATTTAAAATGGCACAATAGATTTAGAATGATCATATGTTTCTGCAATTTCTTTAAAGTGTTAGATTTTTAATTATTTCTATTACAGGAAGTTTATTTTAAAATTCAAAATTCTTTTGGTGACATTCATGAAGTAATTGTCTTCTATGAAATACCAAACATTGCTTAAAACAATTTATATACTGTTTACAAAATAAAAATGAACTAAATACAGCAAATTTCAGTTTCAAATATCCATTAGTGAAAGGAAAATTTATTTGCTAGTTGTTCAAGTATTCAGACATGTTATAATATTGAAATTAATAAAATTTTGGAATATAGATGAATTTGTTCAAAAATAGTTTCCTTTTTGATTGACCTATTGAATAATCAAATAAATTAAAGTTAAATTTCTTTGAAACTCTAAATAATTTTTAGCTTTCTAATTAAAAATTGTTAAAAATGTATTTCTTTATGGAAAAAGAAAAGTATCTTAATTATCAAATATGTGTTTCGACCAGTTAGTTAGCATTTTTAAATCAGAAACCATTAAACCTAGTTTGAGAGAATTTCCTCATGAAATTTTTATGTTCTTGATAGATTATTTTAAAAAGTTTTTAATCAAGTATTTTTTTT
>JAPMOR010120087.1:0-17619 GCA_026543865.1 Argiope aurantia
CTCTAATAAGCTTGGTTTTATCTTCAAAAAAGTCTTTAATATTCATTCCTTAACTAGAGGAACGAGCGAAGTTCTTTAGAATTTTCTCTATATTTCTTACATTTGTTGAAGATCATTTTCGGAAACTCCTTAAGGTTCGTAATAACCGGCTAGAGATAGATTAAGTATAATTACGCACATCAGAAACTACACAATTATCAAGTAGAAGTAAAAAAAAATTCCACTTTATGACTGAGGCAAAAACTTTGGCTCCTTTATTAATTTTCTAAAATTAAAGGAACTTTCTAAGAGAGTTTGACGCTTCTTAATATCCTCTTGAGTCTGAAAATAATGAGTAAATATTCTTGTATTTCTTCTAGTAGTGTTCAACTAATAAGAGCACTAATCTGTTCGAATTTAAATTAATCATTTCCACTTTTTTTTATTCATTTTAAAATTATTTTTGAATAAGCGATTTAAAAACAAAACAATAAAAATGAAAAAAAGTATTAATAAAATTTGGAATGAAGTTGAAAATATTTTCTCTTTGAAATGTTGGGTATGTGTTTCAACTTTTAATAAGATTGAAATACCATAATAGGTTAATTTGAAATTTAGGATTAAAACTAATTTATTAAAATTTATTTTCCTTTATATCTCAGACTTGTTCATATAGAAACAAATAAATGTTACTGAAAAAGAAGAACTGTGGGATTTGTAAAGTTAAAGTACAATCGAAACGACATATAATTTTGTTATTTACTAATTGACTATAAAATAATGCAGCTAGATTTACTTTTGTTTAAACAATACTTGAACATTTCACGAAAAGTATTTTCATTCCTATCGAAAATGCTAAGCTTAGAATTGGAAATACTAAACTTACATGTATACTGTAATTCAGTTTTAATAATCTACATTTGCCCAACTATTTCTCTGAATTCCTTAGCCAAGTTAATTTCAGGGTATTTTTTTTTCTATTTGAAAAAAAAAGCACTTCTCGATTCCTTTTTAATTTTTTCATTCATTTTTTTATATAATTTTAATACCAATATGTTGAACAATTAAATTGTTTCACTTATAAGATTTTCTTTCAATTTCGTTGCATGAATAGTCACCGGTAATATTTTGCTCTCAAGCTTTATTCACATCCTGTAAGTTCTTTTATTTGCCATTTTTCTTTGATAAATATAAATATATTTCAAATTTACATGTAACAAAACTTTTTGAATGGAGAAGTATTAATCAAAGAGGTGAAATGTATGCAAATTTTAACTCTTAATTAGATGCAGCAAATTATATATCATGTATTAAGCATGGAGATCTCACACACGCACATCTCAATCACAAGCCATTTTTAATTATTATTTTAAAACTTTCAAACCATTGCGAATTTACAAAATCTTTAAATTAAATTACTTTACTGTAATTAGTTCATTTCTTTTAAAAGCATTGCAGTGCTAAATAGCTTAAAATATGTGAAACTAATAAACTTAAAAATAAAGATCAAAATCATATGATTTTCACACACGATCTAGCAATTAGGGTTCCTTTGCTGTTTTCAACTAAAGAGTTGAGTAGTGTTGCACCAATCTGATACTTAATGTGAGGTAAGTATCAAAAGTACACAAAATTGTTGCAGATTCAGAATATCAGGAACTCAGTATCAGTTTTTGGATTCTAATGAGAAACATTAATAATTTTCCTTCGCTGCCCTTATTCGTTTTCAATCAGTTGATATTATATCAATCTGGTAGAAAGTATTGAGTGAATATAGCTTGGTTCACCGTCCTGCATCGGCGGCCATAGGAGCATAAACGATTATTTTTGTTGAGCTAAATATATTTCCTCCTCTGTCGTAATTGTCCCTTACCTCTTATAATGGTGCACATGCCATCAGAATATCAGAATAGAATAGAAAGAATAGATCAGAATAGAAAGATTCCCGCACTGCATGCTAATTATCAGCAAAGCCTTCCCTTTCCTTTTCTCAACCTTCCGTCAATCACTGTCACAATCTACTCCACACGTCCACTTCGTCAATAAACAAAACACTTTCTCCCAAAAAGCAAAATACCAGTATGGAATCATATTTCTATCAGTATCAGTTATTAGTCTTGGTGCAAGTGGGGGATCTGATACCCTTCGAGAACACAATTACATTTTGTCGAAAGAAGCATGAGAACCCAGACATATCGGGCTTAATTGAATATCAATATCAAGTTGTACTTGATTCAGCAAAACTGAATATCCATCCAACCCTACTGGGGATATTCTTGAAGACAGCTATAAGGGTTGAAGTCTATTGACGGCTGATTTCAAGAAGGAATTTAAAAAACACATAAGTATCTGAGAAAATCTCTTCTATTGGCTTTTTAATAATATATTTAAAGCATAGATTTTTACATTCTTATAATATACCGAATGGAAATATGCACTTACTTAAGCAATGACTTTAATTGTATAAGTATTCAAGGTTTCATTCAGAGTTAATCTTCATCATTCAGATGGCTTTCAAAGTCATATAATTGAAATATGTTTGTTTCTAATTTGTGATATGTTTAGGCACTTTTTTTAAATATTGTACATATATTTTCTTCTCAAGAAAGCTTAGATGTAAGATTTGAGCTTCTGTTATTGCAAACTATTAGTTGGAGTGAAGTTTAAAGATTCTACAACTAAAAACTCTTTTTTTTTACCATGTATAGATCTTGAAGAAAAAAAGAATGATAGCAGGTAGACTATAAAGAAGATAACAAAATGTTTATGCTCCTGTCTGAAATTGCCTCATAAAATGGTCCATAAAACGAAAGATGACTATCAGAGAAAAAAATAAGTATTTTTTCTTGTGATTTTTAAGGGAATTTTTGAAATTACAGATATTAATTAATGACGGTATCTTTCTTATTTATTTATTATCAATTTTAATTCATTTAAATTCTTTTTATGAAATCAAATTTGAATTACTAAATGCTAATGCTGTAATTTTTCATTTAATTATATATTTCTGACAATATATTTTTTGCATTTTTTTTATTTCAACATTTATTTGTCTTTGCGCAGAAATTCGTTTCTTAGCAAATATTATAATATCCATAATAATAAATTAAAGATTTATCATTCTGTAGCCAATATGTAAACTATCTTCAACTTTTTCTTGAATGACTTTCAAATTTTTCTTCATTTGATTTATCTATAATTTAAATTTGTTCCGATAATATTTAACAGCAGAGTTTGTCTTATCGAAAAGAAGGCTCAAATCGAAACTCATTCGTTTTCTAAATCTTTGACAATCTATCTTACGGTGTTTATATTATAACTTCGAAATCCTTAAGTGCATTTTCTCTCAAAGTTTCTAAGATTTGCTTAATGTTAAACGGATTTATTTTTGTAGAAATTCTGCGCATTCGGAGAAATGTTAACTTTTTAAAAAAAACATTTTTTTATAAAATTATTTCATCAGTAACGCATCTGCAGTTCTTCCAGAATTCCAAAAGCGGAAAAATATTGGGCGCTGAACTAATCTAATAGTAGCGTTGACAAAAGGATTAGAGGAATTCGACATCTTTCGTAACGGAAGAACAAAATAAGTGAACACTTCTAATGTTGAAGATGTTGCATTTCCGCATAGCGACTGGCTTGATAAATTTACTGCAGTAGTAGTGCTACATAAATTTAACAAGCCTATCGTTATGCGGAAATGTAACTATGTCAACTAATGCAAATGAAGTCTACATGCTAATTTTTACGATGAGAAAACGAAACGAAACGAAATACACTACTGTCAATATAAGATTTCGAGAATGCAACAGTTAGTACAGGCAGGTACAATACTTTGAAAAATATTCGCACTATAAATTATTGCGCTAATGAATATCGATAATTCTTTTCTCCCTTTTTTTAATATTCTGGGGATCTACAAATCACATTTTTATTTAAACAGATAAATGAATGCAAACAACTATATGATTTGGGAGATGCATAATTTTAATGCTCTTCTGTTGCATGCGGCTTGTTGATAAAGATTGCATTACATGATATTAGCTTCATTTTTATTGGTTGGTGTCATAGAACTGACGCTAGAGTTTTCTGATTAAGCGAATTTTAATAATAATAACACTATAGAACAGTAATTGTAGACAAGTAACTCTTGACAAACATTATGACATTTTTTTTTAGAAAATATGCAATACTATTAAACGGATAGTTTTTATCCCAAATTAGCATTCTAGCTCATTATAAAAAATATGAGATGACATAATGATATTTAATATCTATAATTTTCTATATTTTTATTTTTATTTTCAAACCAAATTATTCAAATACATATATTCGCTTGCTTCATAGCACTCCGTCGCAGTTAAGCCTGATATCATTACTGCCAATTAAACTAAGCAATAAATCTTCTTTTATATTTTGATAGTTTAAACATTTTAAATAAAAATGAAAAAATAAGATAAAAATTAATGAAAATGAATTTTAAAATTATTTCCTTTATTAAAACTAATTAGACTGTTCTCAGCATTATTAAAGCTCTTAATGACCAAAATGCTAAACTTTTAAACCTGCACTTTGCTTCCAACCCTTCAGTGATCGAGTAGCTATCGATAATAACACGGGTGCCGTGATCATGTACAAAATAGACTCAATTAAGGCGTGGCACTTCTGCAAACCCTTCCTAAGGAAATGCGTCCCATTATTCAGTCAACACCATCATTAATCTCCAATTGTATCACTACATAAAACAAAAGCACATACATTGATTGAAAAGGCTTTTATGTTCCATAAATGAAATCAGTCTTCAGAGTATATATAATAAAATAATTTGTCTAATTAACTGCAAAATATTCAAGATTAAAATCAAAAAATATAATATAATTGGTTCATTTATCTTTTACGGCAAAGTCTAGGATCAATACAGAATCTTCTTCAAACAATACAAACTTTAATTTAAACTATTTGCATTGGCACCACAATGTATAATTTTCTGATATTTCATAGAACCAAAGCTTAAATATGAACAGCAGAAAACTGGAAATCAAATGTCAAAATTTAGCAAAACACAGCAGAAATCCATTATATTACAAAAATGTGACAGATAAAAATAATTTATCCGAACAGCGTTACTTTCAGTTCAAATATTCATGTTAAAACTATTGCGCACTTTGAACTGGTGTTTAAACACAAACTCTCGGTATTTCGTGAACTAAAAAGGTTCGAAATTGATAACGAAAGCTGTTAAAACTGTTACATAACATATCAAATTATATAGTTCGGATCAGAACTGCCATTAATTTTTATCATCACTTTCATTTTGGTCGTCATGTTCTGAAACGTACTGATTGTAAAATTAGATAATATGAAAACTGCAACAAGGATAACACTCACCAGAATATTAATATTTATTCAGAATTAAAAATGAATGAGAAGTAGATTATAAATTAAATAATCGTTATTTTTTCCATGTTAGTTACATATTTTTAGATAATCTGACTTCTATGTTCATAAAGACCACATAATATAACCATGCTCCTTATTTTCTGGCATAATAAACTTTTGAAATTTTAAGCATCTGAAAGTTTTTATGACAAATTTATTATATTTCCATGATAAAAAAAATAATTATATTTTTAGAGCTTAATTATTATTTTTCAATTGTTTTAGTTAAATTTTGATTGCATACGCGTGGCACCATATGGCTTCCTCATTCAGAAAAAAATTTCCTGCGAAATTCTACAATATTTATAAACGACGAATTATAAATTGAAGTGTAATTAAGTAGAAAATAATAAAAATAAAAATAATCCTTTCTTTTGAAAAGGATTAATAGTAATGTATTATGAAAGTTGTGCTTTCTTATCTTTTAAAATTATATGAAATTATTCTCGTTACAGCTTTTTGTCTAAAATTTAAAAAAAAAGACTTTCTAGTCTTCCTCGTATTAAAAATATCCTGATACATAATATTGCGTTTTTGCATTGTATACATAAGTACATAAAAAATATTTATTCAAACATTAATAAAGAAATAATAGTGGAATAAACTGATAAATTATTTCGAAAATTTTAAATAAATTTCTCAAGAAATTCAGAAAACACATATACAAGCTTCTTCTCTATTTCTCTTCATTTGTTTCATACAATAGATTTTTCCAGTACTTATCATATAAAAAATTTCAGAACAACAAGTACTTAATATTTTTATAACATGTTAATTGATAACTCTTAAATTCATGTTTTCATTATAATAATATTATATTTCCTTGCAATTTATGATTAATAATTATATTTAATTATTGTGCTTCTGTTATGATTTTATTCTACTTCGTAGTTCCCAAGAAGAATTTTTTGTGTGCTTTCTTTAACGTTGATATTATTAGCGATCAAAACAGAAATAGAAAGTACTGTGTTTGAAGTATAGTGGAAACATTTTATTTCCTTCTCAACTAGCAACTTTCTTGATAGAATCAACAATTCTCATTATCATTCCCCCCCCCCTTTTCTATACATTCAAAAGCTATAAATAGGAGAATCCATTTAACAGTTATTCACATAATTCATCATATTGTGATTAAGGCATACTTGTGCATCATTCTTCATACTCAAATCAGAAGAAGTCCATAAAATTACGATTTATATCTGAAATAGCAACTAATCCTTCAGAGATCTAAAATTCGGAATAGCCATTCACTGCATTGAGTAACATCATCCCATGAGAGATTCGATAATGATTTCTCAAGACTTATTCTGCGACCTGCATTAAATAATTGGTACAAAGGTCATCGGCTGCAGATTCATTAACGGTAAATTGAGTAAAATAATTGATTTACTCTTTTATAGATTAGTTTCAAATCGCAACATTGGTAGTATACAATAGGAACACAGAACTATTTCATGTTTATGTAAATATATTTTAGAGTGGTTAATAATTTTATCATATTGTAATAACAAAACCCTAATTTTTAGTTTATTTTTGGGCTCCTCGGAATTTCAAAATATTCAAATGACATTAATAAGCATTTCAAGATGGATTTTCGGTACATAAGTATTAAAATTAGTGAATAAAATCCTTTTATTGGTACTTTTCGTTTTGAGGAATTGTTGAAAAAAGAATGGGCATAGCCTTTTTGATGCATATTAATTAACTATGAGGCATTAAAAAACTTAAAGTATTGCCTTAATTAATTGAATGAATTTAAATTTTTGATAAAATTTAAAAATATTATCAAAAAATAATGCAAAAAATGGTAAAGTACAATAATAAAGTTCGACAATTTTGTTGGGGTATTAAAAAAATTACATTATATAAGAAATTCAATCTATTAACAATTTATATATTTTCCCAAGACCTTCGAAATGTCTTAACGCAAATAATAATTTCATAAAAGATCATGTATGTTCAATATTTTTATTTATTTGCACCTATTTTATTACTGATGTCACAAATAAATAAAATGAAATATATGAAAGAAAAAGTTTTATTGACAAATCATCAAGCTTTTATTAGCCCTAACCAATAAACAGATCAGTGTACTAAAGACGCTATTTTTACTAAAAGTGCTATTTCTGACTTGATTTTAAACCAATCAAAATCTGTTCTTTACATCCAAGGTATTCTATTGGTTCATAACCGATGACACCATAAATGTCCAACTGACGCAAATCCCAAAAGCAAGCAAAGAATTCGATAACCCTGCTTTTCAAAGGGAGAAAAACATTCGCATTTCAGCGTTTATAGTAAGCTCAGGACTAGGAACAATAGCCGTTCAAGATTTAGCTGACGTGTAAGCCCAACTGTTCAAACAGAAATTCCTTGTAATTCCTAATATGAACGGAATTTATTTCTAGTTGCTTTATCATCGTTGATATTTTTAGGGACACACAATCCAGAAAAGAGTTCTGAAATTCGATTGAAAATAAACGAAGGTATGAACAAACATAGGTGGAAAAATAAACATTCCTAAAAAATGTTATGATTTTATAAAAGATTGGTTACAAAAATAAAGGAGAAAAAAATGTCAAAATTCAAAATTTGGATGCATTTTAAAAATAATGATTCCATGAGAATTTACTCATAGCTTTAAAATAAATCTTTTATTCGATAATTCTCATTATTTAAGAGTGGCAGGGACTTTTAAGGCAAGATTTATTATTTTATTCCTTTTTGAGCAGTTAGATAATTATTTAGAATATTCTTATTTATGGAATAATTTAATCTTGATGCTCTATTTGCATTTTTTATGTGAAAAGAACGTATGAGGATATCAAACGAACGTTACATTTTATTTTAAGTAACTCATGTTCTCTCTTCCGAAAAATGTTACATTTAGAGATAAATCAAATTGTTTGAACGAATAGAATGAATATAATTAAGAAATAATAAAATAAATATCTAAATATAAAATTTATATATCTAAAATAAAAAGAGAACTTTTTTTTTAAATCTTGTCTCCTTCATGTTTTCTATTTGGATAAAAATACGTTACCAGAAGTTTGCAGATATAATTCTCGCACAATATATATTTTTTTTATTATCACCATTTGTCTGACTCAGCATGAATCAAGCACTGGGTTGATATTGTCTTCTCTGAATCTTTCTATTTCCTAAATTCTTCTAAAATCAACGCCTTTTTTGCCAATTCCTTTTCAATCCATTTTGGTATTTTTGATGCCCAGAGAGTAAATATTTTGTAAGTAAAATTACTAGTATAACTATTTAAAAATATAAACTTAGGCCAATATTTCGCTTTATCATTATGAGTGCATGCGTCCAGAAGATGACCAAGACTCCGCAGATGCCTGAATGGTTTTGTTATTTAATATTATATTCGGGCCTTTACATACTTTTTATAAAATGATTTATGATGATGCATTTTGTGCCCGAGAATGTTTTGTTCTTTTTCCCATGAAATTTAGAACGATTGTATCATCTCTTAGTAAAAATTAATGTATGATTTTCTTTATTTATCCTTTGATCGGGAAGTCGTGGTTTAATTTGTCTCATATTATTAAGAATAGTAATATTTCCTTTCAGAAATTGACCTAGTTTATAGGAAGGGAAATAATCACATGTACATTGTGCCTTCTAAGTTTATGCGCTAGCCTTCTCAGTTAGTATGTATTGAATTTTCTCTTGTTTTAAGCGATTTCTTTTTCAATCTACATATATATGTCTTTAAAAATGATAGCAAAAAATTAATTTCATATTTAGATTTTTTTTTATTTGGGATTTCATGCTTACTGGCTTAGAAAGAACTAATTATTCATTTATTGCATTGCATCATTTTCATAGAAATAAAATATTTTTATTGAATTTCTAGACATTTATCCCAATTTTTCCAAACATTAGAAATATTATATGCCAGCATTTTCTTTCTCGATGAATTGGTTTTTATTATTATAACGAACACTCCGGACCAATTTATTTTTATTTTTTCTAGTTAATAATAAATACAAGGTTTAAAATACAGTAAAAAGGAATCAATATCTAGTAATAATTTAATTTGATGGATTAAAACATTTTGAAAGATATTGCAGAAAAACATAAGGATAAAAAAAATATTTTTCAGAAAAATAACTTGACTTACAAAGTCACCCAATATTTATAAAATAACTTGATGCCATAGTTTTTCATAAGAAATCCATAGATGTTGCATAAATTCTTACAAAACAACAGATTAATTAATAAATTCAATTGAATTCAATTTACACTTGACAAATTACTATGCGTGTTTGAAACATCAAAAAAATGGTAACTAAAGGTAAATAGCTGCTATATTAGAGTCAAACTGTTCTCAGAATTAACACATACCTCATTTCTATAGAAAATCGCCTATTATTCAGAATTATTATTCCAAGAATCGTATGAATTTTCAATAATTTACAAGATCTAAATTCAATCTTAAGACTCCATACGGAATACAAACTCTACAGCAAATTAAAAAGGAAGGAATAAATTCATCATTGACAAAAAACCTAAAATCCTTAATTTATAATTTAATCAAACATTTACTGCCACTGAAGGATTTATTCTAAAACCCAATTTATATAATCGGGTAATTATTTGTTGACAGAAAGAATTAAAACTATAGACAATGATGTCTAAAATTCAAATATTATTGCATTACATAATTTCATATCGTATTATTGCTTGCAATTTATAATGTAGTTAATGTTCCACATATTATGAATAGTATTTATTCATACATGGCTTTAATATTTATGCGGCGTTTAATTATTTATTTGAAAAAGGGACAAACTTATAATCTTGACTGAATTAAAACCGGACAGAGATCTGCATTCAGCATAAAATTTGGTACAAGTCCATAGAATCTTAATTTCCTTATTTAAGATAAGAATATTTCCTGTGTATTTCACAAAATATTTATAAATTCTTTCATAATTAACTATGTTCTGCACTTCTATTTGAAAAGAAATAATAACCGAAAATTTTCAAAATTTCTCTTTTTTTTCTTTTTTTTTTCTCTCTCTCTCTTTCTGACTTAACCAAAAATAAACATTCATTGTGGCTTAGAGAGATACAATAAAATTATTGTTAATCATTTAAAAAGGTGTTTAAAGGAATAATGATATTTCTAATACTTTCCGCCTTTGGCGATCAGCTTGTTCGCCAAATTACTTTTATTTCTTTTATACAGTGAAGCGATTAATTTGGAATATATTTTTTTTAATTAAGTTGTTTTTTGATACAACTGAAATATATGAATTTAATTAAATCAGTTTTCTGCAAATGATTGAAGTTCAAGTTAAGAATTGCGTATACTACGAATAAAAGCGGAAGTGAAAATTCCATCTGTGATATAACGTCCAAATAAGGCAATTTTTGAATCTTAATTTTAAAACTGGCAAATACGCGCGATTGAATGCTTTGATGGATGAATTTTAATTTCAACATAACATTGTTTCAGTCTAAAAACCAAAGAAAATATTAAAACAAAAAAAAAAGAAATTACAGAAATTAAATTAATATTAAAAAAGATTTTTTTAAATTTTAAAATGGAGCAAAAAAACATTTCTTTAAAGAAATACTTTTGAAAGTAAAAACCTTCAATAAAGAAATCAACCGATTATATGACGTTCTATTTACATTTTTCTGTTGCCATTCATCAATAAGTAATAAGAGAGATTCCTATGTCAGTTATGTTATTTTTATGTGTGTGTGTGTGTGTGTGTGTGTATATATATATGCCAGTCACATTCTAAAATTTTAATATCTTTTGTGATAAAAAAATTATGTGTAAACTAAATAAATAAACCAATCAATAAATACAGTTTTGTCTTAATTTTAAGAATCTATAAAGATAAATCTAAACTACGAATTGTAGATAAAGTCAATATATTAGCGAAACGTTCAAATAAAAAGGTAATGAAAAGAAATAATATACTGAATAACATAAAATTTTCTCGACACAAGTTCTATCAGAAACGAAAGCAGATAATTATTTTTCTCGAAAAGAAGTAGGTGGTCTTATTGAACATCGTACTGGAAAGTTTCAGTCAAAATTAAACATTAGGTAACAAACTTTTCCTCTGTTTTATTCTGATTTTCTTAGCCCTTTAATGCTCATTGTTAAATATTTAAATTTGTTTTTCAGCGGAATTCTTGAAATTTCCTTCCAAATTAAAGCTTTTATTTGGAGAACAAAATTGAATCGAAATTACTTTTGAAAGTTAGTAAACACTGCTTTCATTCCAAGTTATGTCAACATTCTTGTCTTTTCATACGAATTCAGTAATTCCATTCTTACTAGATAAAGACTCGTAGCCTCTTAATTTCCTTTTCCTATGCTTTTAATATCACAAAATGTAATTATTTTTCATTCTTTCTTTTAAATTCTTCCCTTGCTGATTTATCTTTTAAGTCAACAATTTTAGACTTGAGTTTAACCTCATATATTTCAGCTGTATTTAATTTCCTCTTATATATTTGAATTATTCTTATGTGAATATTTAAAATATTTACTGCTAATCCTAACTATAAGTGTATAAATAATAGCCTATACACTTATAGTGTATAAGTGTAGTGTATACACTTATAGTGTATAAGCGTAGAGTATACACTTATGAATATAACTATGCTACCCGAATTATAAGTGTATGACTTAACAGAATACAATGAAACATGTCATTGTAAGTGTTTTTTTCAATATTTTTCATAATTTGTTGGAATGTATAATTATAATAGTTTATAAATTTAAAAAAGTCAGTTTTGAAATATTTATTTTTAAGATTTCATTATTTGCCAGAAGATATAATCCTTTTTTATGAAAAAAGAAAGTATGCCTTCCTTATTATACTGGCTTTCTGAGTAAGATTCCAATAGCTAAATCAGTACATGTCTATTCAATATTTTCTGAAACTACTTTACATTAAAATGTCTGCATCCATCAGAAAATTAACCGGAACATATGGATAATTCAAAAGCACGATAGAAAAAGGAAGACTAAATATCATATAATGAACATTCTGTTTTAATGAATCGATAGAAAGCAACAATTAAATATCTTGAGACGTGCTACAATTTAAACGCTGAATAAATTATATCCTTTCTAACAAATGTCAATATTCAATTCAATGAAAAACATTTCAATGTTTCAATTCATGGTTCAATCAATGGTTTAATTCAAAAATCAATTGAAAGGTTTGATTCGTCGATTCATTTGGTTTCTGAAGTTTCTTAGAAAATATGATTACATCTAGTAACTTCAGATTTATATTGCTCTTTTAGCTGGAAGAGAATAGTTGAGTGTACTATAAAGGAAATTTAGAATAGTTAAATCTCAATAAATCATCACCCATACAAATATAAGTATTTAAACTACCTGAAGGCAAGGCGAACAATTAATTGAAAACTTGTGGTTTTTAATTATTGCATATTTTTTTGTCAATTTTAAATGTGAATTTACTCCTTATCAAGAATAATTTATATGGTCTCAAGTTACCCTATTTATATTTATTAAAATATTTTTTTAAATATATCTTAATATAAATTAATTAAATATCGTTAAATAAGGTCCTTATTTTTTCTTCCTTTTAAAGCATTTGCGATAATCTATTATGGATTGATAAATGACAGTAATGCATGAATGTTAAAGGACGGCTTCTTAAAGCATTTGAATATTTTCTAAATGGACAAAGAGCTTAATTTGTTATTCGTTCAAAAATTCAAATAACCCTCAATCCTTTATTCTTTTATTTACTAATTAGTAATGGAATTTAGCAAAGTTTGATACTTGCGAAAGTTTGTTTTTCGCGCAATGTTAACGAAGATTTATGCGTTTACTGCAAGCTTAGGAAGCTACGAATACATTGATGGTGATTTTTATGCGTTGTGGTTGGTAATTCGTTTTCTACCACATTTCTACCACATATCAACAGAATTTTAAAGAATTGTCAATCAAACTCTAATATTATTTTTTTCTTACTGATTGACTTTCCTTTACATGACGAAACTAATAATTATTTATGTCAGATTAATGCTAGAAACTAGTATAGTGCTTCCGAAATTTTTTAAAATGTACCTAAATAATAGATTTATATAGCTGTGATATGAAATCAAGAGGAAGCAATTGATAAATTTGTTACTGAAGAATAAATTTTATATAAGAAAGTGAAAATGAGCATATCAAGTTCTGCACAGATATACATCAGAAAATTCATAAAACATAAAAGATAAACATAGCATCGCATTAAAACAATCTTTAATTTTCTGAAAGGTAGAACTTATTCTGACTATGAATTATGTTTTTTTTTAATATTAATAATATTGATACTATGAAAACTAATAAAATGATATTTTTGTAAAAGGTGTAAGAAAAAGAAATCATAACCCAAACCTTAAAATTGAATCATTTTATTTTTTCAAATCATAATTAATTGTTTTAATTATTTGTAGGGCGAAAAACGAAACTATTTTTATTTTTTATAATTAACTGCATCTTTTGCAATATTCCATTTAATGAATGGTCATCAAAACGTATGTTATAGTTTCGAAAAATTTAAATATTCACTATTTGGTAAAATTATATAAATGTACATTACAATGCAAGTCAGAAAAATAGTAGAACTTAAATTATTTTTATTCTCAATAGTTGAAAGCTTCAAGAGTCTTTTTGGGCTAATTTTAAAACTATTTCCCTTCTTTAATTCAAAAAATATGTTTGCTTCTATAAGTTAGAAAAAACCCGAGAATGATGATGAAAAAAAGAAAGAAAGAAAGCTTTTCCTTCTTTTTTTATTTAACTCAGACATGTTTGTATTGCATTTTACCAATTCAACATTTAAAAATAGGTCAGACTATTTTTTACAACTTCTGTCGTAAGAGCGTAAGGAGAAAAAAAAAGGTCATCACCTCGAATTCATCAAAAACACACCGGTAGTCTGGTGATCTTATCCATGACCTCAGCTGAATTTCTAATGTTTCAATTTGTTATATATTCTTTAATGCGAATTCATTTTAAATCAAATAGAATTCTTCCATGGTTATTTACTTTTTGTAAAAAATATTTCATTTGTTCTATTTGACTTATAAACTTAAAAGAAATTCTGAAAAGATATTGGAAAAACAATTTCTTATTCTAAGAAAGAGAAAAATTTAGAAATAGATTTTGTTATGGATTTCTAATTTTTTTAAAATTTCTTTTATATGTGCAGGAAATTAGCTCAAGTAATAATTTTAAAATTACATATTTACTCTAAATGCAGGGCGGCATTTAATTAAATTATTTACAAATAAGATAGTGATAAATAAGTTCATATTGGTTATTTTTTATTTCTTAATGGATACATCCACATTTGATACTCCTATAAATATTTTATATAAACTATATTTATGACCCCATTAACTAAATTTATGTGCTTAATGTCGTTTTATAACATAAATTTAGTATTGCTGGTACTGAAATGCTATGTGGTTATATTGCTTTACGGTCATGAAATTGATCTTGAAACTTTTTTTGAAAATATTATGACTTGAGTTGCAAACTCTTATTTATAATGTCTTACTAGTAAGAAAATTAAATCTTTGCAGTGATTGAACTGTAGATTATTAAAGCTCTGATATGAAGGTTGATGGTAAAAATATTTTAACTTAATCCAACTAGATATTATTTAAACTTTACCGTAGAAAAATAAATAACTTTTAAATTTATTGATTTGATATTCTTTTTTTTTATTTGTATTAAATACATGTTGTTATAAAAACATCTTCTAATATTTAAATAGAAAAATAATTGGTTAGAACACTTGATGAAAAATTCTTAATATATAATTGTTAGCATTTGACTATTTTTTACAAGTTTCTTATCGAATCTGTTTTACAACAGGAAAAAAATGCGTTATCTAAATCGAAAATGCCTTCATTATAATGTAACAATATCGTTTCTTTTCTTCGCACATATTTATACGTTCTGACTTTAAAATAAAATTTCTCGAATAATATTATTCAACAAAAAAAAAGTAGAGACTAAAAGACTACAGAAAGAAACAAGTTCTTAAAATATTTAAAGAATAAAGAATATTTGTATTGCTAAAATTTTAAGAGCACTTTTTGTCTCGAACCTCTCAGGAAGTTTCATAATTCAATTCCAAAGTAGCAAGTATGTGAATGATTGAATGCATTTCCTGACATTTCCTCATCCTTTCACTGATAGACTCTGAAAACAATAATTTTTCTTTTCCATTAAGTTCAGCTACTACGAAATTTGCAGACAGGTAATAGCCGAAAAATTTGTAAATCCAATCTCCGCTGTCACTTTGTTGTAAGAATTCTCAATTACGACTAAGTCACGAATCAATCCGGAGCGCCACCTGGCGCGAGTTGCTTTTCCACTCTAACTGTAGTTTCCCTCTGCTTCGTTGCATTCACGGCCTGTTGGCTCTGTGAGTGCATGAGGGTTGGCGAGTTTCTTTCTGCCACTTTGCTGATGCTCTGATGCTCTCTCTCCCTCCCTGCATTAGAAATTAATCAATCCTAGTTTAGATTGGATGGTAAGTCACTTTTTGCTTTACAAAACAATTTATTATTATTTTTTGTTTTCCTTGGATAAATTTAAAACAACATTTCTTGCACATCATTTTGATACAAATTTAATATTTCAACTGTTGCTTTCTTTATTCGAAAAGTAAAATAGAGCAATTTTCTTTAATAATAAGCATTGTATACATCGAGTAAATATTGCAGTAATTTGAGCATAATAATACTTGAAGCCATCTCCATATTAATATCAAATTAACAAGCTTCAATTAATCACTTATCAACTAATAATGCTAAAAATAAAGACTACTGTGTAAATTTCTCCAACGAAGAATTTAAAATTTTGTAAAAAAAAATCATATCGTCTTTAGTATGTAAATTTAGTATGTATTTAGTAAGAACCAAGATAATATTTCAAACCTCATTTTGACATTAATTTAACAATTATGCTCACAGAAAGAAAGTTTGAAATAATTATATGCAATAAAATTATTGAAATGTTCAAATAAAATTTTTAAAATAAGGTATACATAAGCACTGTACTTTACTTTAAGAATACTCTACTGTACTTTACTTTAAGAATACTTTGCTGTACTTTACTTTAAGAATACTTTACTGTGTTTTACTTTAAGAATGCTTTACTGTACTTTACTTTAAGAATACTTTACTGTACTTTACTTTAAGAATACTTTACTGTACTTTACTTTAAGAATACTTTACTGTACTTTACTTTAATAATACGCATTGTATATATCTATAAAGTTTGCAATAATTTGAGCATAATAATTTTTGAATCATATTTATGGAGGTTAATATATCATGCTAAGTAATAGTTTTTATCTCTAAGATCAAACTTTATAAATTAATTATTAACAAACTTCAATTAATCCGTAATCAACTGATAATTTAGGAACATTTGCCATAAATATATGAAATATAGACTAATGTGTAAATTTCTCCGGAGGTGGAATGTTTTTTTTTATTTTAAAATTTTGTTAAATAAAAGAAAGAAATCCTGTCGTCTTTAGTATGTAAATAATACGAACAAAGATAATATTTAAAACCTTATTTTGACATTAATCTTTTGTAATTATGCTCACAGAACGAAAAATAGAAATAATTATATGCAGTAAAATTATTGAAATGTCAAATAAAATTTTTAAAATGAGGTACACATAAGGACTATGCTTATAAATGAGATGTATAGGTTTATTTTTGCTATACATAATGTATCTTAAGAAGAATAATCAAGCAAAATTCAAAACATTCATTTATTAAATCTTAACCGAATAACCTGCTATTAATTTAATATTTCATAATATGGAATCTATTTAGATATACTACACAATTGGGTAGGTATGCTATTTATGTATGACTTAGATTGGAAAAAGACATGTAAAGCAATTTTTTTAATATTTATGTTATATAAAAATGATTTCAGTTTAATAAATGAAGAATTAAAAATGCAGCCCTAATTTCAAAGCAGTTAATCATTTGATTATAATTTTTGTACTTCGAACAATTTCTTAAAAATCATTTAGACAATGAAAATGTATCATAAAAGCATTGTCACAGAATTTTATTATATATATATATATATATATATATATATATATATATATATATATATATATATAAAGATAGCGA
>JAPMOR010120087.1:17719-56317 GCA_026543865.1 Argiope aurantia
ATATATATATATATATATATATATATATATATTAAGATGGCGAATTGAATTACTTTTACTTGGGAAAGGAAACATAATTTTAAAGCGTTTAAAATCTTTTCTATTTTTCTATTACGAATGGACACAGAAACTTTCTGTAAGGCGTCCATATAAATGTAGTGTGAATAATAATTGAGAAAAATTAGGACATTTCTTTAAGAACTAATAAGGTAAGGTCGGTTTCCTAGGCTTGTACAATAGGTAGGAGAACAATGTGAACTTTATCAAATCTTGCATTATAAATTAAAATGTCACCAAATTCTTTCTGGTAATATAGTAAAAATTAATTGACTGAAGAAAATTTCAATATTTACGAACGTATCATAAAATTCTTACGATGCATACATTTTTAACATACATTTTTAATTAGCAAATTTGAATTCAAAAAATATAAATGACTAAAACGTTTTAATATTACATTTCGTTTTGTATTTAATGTCAAATTACAACAATTCTTCGGGAACTTTTCAAAACTAAAGGCCTTATTATCTAAACATAATACATTTTTTAATTCCTTTTTTATTTTGAAATATTTTCATATCAATTATCATTATTCAGTGACTTGGATTTTCTTTCGTGACGTTCGTGAGTTTACGAACGTGATAACAAAATTCCTTTTAAATAAATAATGACCTGCTGAAAACAATAAAATTCAAACTTCAAATCAGTGATATTTACAGATTTTACTGATTTGAATAAAACTAATTATTTATATATATATATATATATATATAAATATATATATATATATATATAAAATGATACTTGATAAGAAATGTTAGCTTCCTCTTAAATTTTGCCAATATCGATAGCTGTTTATAATGTTTATAATAATACCAATTTATAATAATATTAAGGTATTCGATACTTTTCTTATTATAATTGGTTTCATTTAATTAATAACACATGACTATTTTATATAATTTGTACAATGATATTTCTGCCTTAGAATGTTCATTTTAAATATTTGTATGCAATGTTTTTATTGGAGACATTAATATTCAACCTTGTTAGAGATTGCAAACCTATAGAACCTAGATGAGAAGAAAATGATTCTTTGCCATCCTAACATCAACCATAAGATAATTATAACGCAATGTTGTCATTTCCGATTTTTCACCTAATTAATTGTCTCTTCTTTTTACTACCATAGAGCAAAACGGTCCAGTCCTATTATTTAATTCTGTCGCTATTTTCTGCATTATTAAAAAAATGCTGAAAAATCACTTAGATTTAAAATATTTCCTACGTATCTGTCCCACTTTTCTTTCTTTTTTCTTAAATTTCATCATGTGTTTATTTCATTCCTTTAGAATTCCATTTCTTGGGTAACAAAAATAGCTATTTTTCATTTAAAATCTTTAACCTTCATTTTTATATTTTTTGAAGAAAATTACTTTTTCATGTCATGATGATTCATATGATGTTTAGCTAAAAATGACTCGAACTGTGAAATTTTTCAATAGAAAAATAAGATGATTTTCATTTAAAATAATGGTAAATATTTTAAATAAATTTAAATTTAATTACTGATCTTTTGTTTATTATGGCATGCCTGCACCGATAATTAATTATTTTCTAAATTTTCAAAGAAAATCAAAGCATGCATTATATTTTAACACATATTTAACATATATTAGCATATATATTTTAACACATAAATCGCACTGTCATTTTAGGAAGTTTCTAAATTAATATAAAAAATGCAAATAATAATGTTTTTATTTTTCTAAATTATTTACTTGTATACTAAATAAAATTCGAAAATAAAATAAAAAGAAATGAATTGTGCCTTTTTCTGTATTAACCGTAAGTTAAATAAAATATTTTATCCAGAAATCAATAGATTATTTATCATTTTAATTGTAGCTAAAAGTTAAATAAAAATGAGATAAAAAGAATAAAAATGTGGTAATGAAAAATAAACGATAAGAATGCTGGAGCTTTTTATTATCTTGAATTATCCATGTTAATATTAAAAAGTTTTTCATTTACATTTATATATTTGTCTTTTTTTATTTATAATTGTTTTAACAGCAGTATAAATGCTGAATATACACAATTCATTAAACAATCAAATGTTGCCGTAAGTTATTCATTTAATAAACAAGAATAAATGATGTTTCGTTGAAAAGGCCAGACTCTAGAGAAATGCGGAGTACTTTTTTTAAAATTACGCAAAATCTTTTCCTTTTGCGTAAAAATATGAATATTTCCTTTTTCTTTTGAAGAGTATTTCTTTATTCTTAGAATTTGATTTTTTTATCTTTAAATGTTCAATGTTATGATCAGATTTTATTTAATATGAACAGATGAGACTTGTTTGAATTTGTATGAGATATACGCATGCTTAAAAATATAAGGAAACACTTCTTCGTTAAATAAAGATTTTCAACAAGAACCATCATCTTCAAATAAATTTTTTTTACAAATCCGGAAATGAATTTTCCTCTATTCATTTTACGCAGGTGTTTCTTTTTCCCATATGCTTAAAGTCAAAATTCCTAAATGAGCTTTAGAATTCCATTATTCCCTGAATATTTCACAAGGAACTTATTAACTTCATAACAGAAAATGGCTAATTGCTTTTCATTATTCCATCAGCAAATGCTCAATTTCTTGTGTCATTGTTTTAAGATTATATTTTAAACATTTGTGTTCGCCTGTTGTAACAGAATGTAATAGGTTTTTACTATTTAAGGAAATGGAATTTGGAGAAAATTTACTTTTACATTTTCAAAAGCACATTTACTTAACAGTTTGGATGTAAATATTTTCCAATGACGTAAGATTATGAAGGTGTTGATGAAGTCTGTATGACGTTCAACAATTCAATTAAAGTTTTACGAACGCATTATATAGAGAGTATAAAAAAATACATTCAAGTTAATAGTAAAAGAATTAAATGCCCAAATTCTTATGCTTTCGGTAGCCGAATATTGTTCAAAATTAATAAGTAACGGATTATCTAGAGATTATTAGGAAATATATTCAGATTCATAATAATACCCAAATTTTTATACTTTCGGTAGCCGAATATAGGTCAAAACTAATATCTAAGTCTTTTCGAAATTGTCATAAAAGTATAAAAAATTCAGTGGTTTTTATTAAATTATTCACTAGCTAAACGCTAACTGGCAAACTAAATAAACGTATTTTCTGTGCTTTGAACAAAAAATATATAAAATGAATTATGTCACTAATTACTTAGTTTATTGAGTTGCATGCACTAAATTGGATGCTGGTATTCTAAATAATTAATTTGTTATAAACTTATATTAATTTACTTAATTTATTTTTGCATTATAATTTAATTTAATTTTGTCAGAAAAATTTTTCATTTTTAAATCTTTTAAAATAGAATCGAAAACCTGGATAACTAGGATAATCATTTACCGTCATCATTAATTAATTAAGAGGAAACAATAAAAAGGGGGAAAATTGACTTAAATGCCAAATGGTTTGTCAGATATCATATTAATGTCATTGCAATGACAGTCCTGGAACATTTCGAGAAAATTTGCAAAAAGGCTTTCAATTATTTCTGTGATTTCATTCCTGATTACATTTGAAATGTTCAATATCGTAAATATAAGTATGTGTGTGTGTGTGTGTGTGTGTGTGTGTGTGTGTGTGTGTGTGTGTGTGTGTGTGTGTGTGTGTGTGTGTGTGTGTGTGTGTTAAAGTTTTATTAGGATAAATCCTAAAAATGTTCACACAATTATTCTCACCGCAATTTGTTTCAGTCTTACTTTTGTGAAAATATTCTTATATATTAATGTATTGTTTTAATAAAAGGCTGAAAGGTTGTGAAATCTGCAGGAAAAATGAAAATTTCTTCATATTATCAAGTAGCGTATATTTTATCACTTTTATCCTTTACTGGAAGTGACAGCGAAAAATATTGAAAATACTATAGTATATTATACTTTGTCAAGAACAGCGGTTAGAGGTCTGAACTTCGAAGTTATGACATTAAGTTTTCTTTTCGCAAGTTATAATTTAAGAGGAAAAAAAAAGTGAACTCTCATAAGCTATTGAATATGCAAGCAGATAAAGAAATATGTATGTAACGTGCATTTTTAAAGATATTTAATGTTTTCAATGAATGTTTTAATAATAATAATAATTTTAATATTATAATAATATTGAAAAAAGGAATTCTTTTTTTTTCAAACATTATAATAAATATATATTTATTTTTTCCTAAATAGCAGCAACTTCACGATTATAGTATGAAATGAGTTTTTATTGCAAATATTTTTAATGATTAACTATTGTTACCTAAAGATATAGTAAACTTATTATTAAAAGACTTCTGAATCAATTTTTATCTGCCATGTTTTCCAAATTTTTAATTGTTTTTTTTAAATACTTTCTGATCAATATTAATTTTTTTAAATCTTTTTCTTCCCATGAACGTTACATTCTTTGAAGGTTTAAAATAACAAACATTTGGGAAGGTTTGAGAAGATATTTACTTCAGTGTTTATTGACGAACGAATTACCTACGAATTAATATTTTTAATATGGGATAAAATATAAAATGACTAAGCTCCTATTGATTGATTTGCTCCTACAAGATTCTCAATCTTGTAGAAGCAAAATTAGTTTTTTTATTAATATTCCATTATTAATACTTTGGAAAATCTACTATTGAGCTGTAAAAAAAATTCAAATTATTTTACTTTTTATAATTATTGAACTATTTCAAACACTATCAACAAAATTCTCAAATAACTTCCGTTATTTTTTTATCTAATACCTTTTTTCTGTCTGTGAAATTTATGCATGAATTAGTTTTCAGAAAATAACTCAAGTGCTCTTCAGTGCTTCGGAGAATCGAGTGGTTTATCATCTTTCTACGATGAACTGATGTTTCGATATTTCATTCTAAGTCATTTCAAAACTGATGATGTGACATTTCATGCTGAAAGATCCAATTGAAAAATAAATTTTATTTAGTATCATACATAATTTCTCCTTGGAATATTTTTTCCGTATTTTTATTCTTTTACTCTCGAATGTATGCAAATAATATCAAGGAAAGTTTGTTTTAATCAAATTGTTATTCCACATTGTTTTATTTCTTTTTTTTTGTTCCACCTTTTATAAATATGGCATGAAATATGAAATTGATATATTCAAACGCTCTAATATTTTATTTTCCTTTGTGGCACAAAACTGTTTTGTAAAACAGAGACATAAACATAAACAATATAATTTTGAAAAAAAAATCCCAACATATTTTCTCAAAATTATGAATCATTATCTTTTGTCCATAATTCTGGTTGCAATGATTTTTATATAATGTTTTGATTCACAATATTTTCAATGAGAATCAAAACATTATATAAAAGCAGAACTTTCAAAGATTATTTAATTACTTTAAATATTAATTTTTGTACTAATTATTAAGATATCTATGAAAAATATAAGAACTGCTCTTCGAAATAAATTAAATTAATTTTTAGATACGAATTTTTTAAAACAGCTAGCTAAGTTACTTCCTGATTTTTAATCTTCTACCTGTAATGCCAAAAATTCGGTTAACTTATCAGTTAAACTATTTCTTAAATAATATATACGACAAAAAACACTTTTAGCATATGCAGAGTGTAAAACTATGAATTGAATTCACGTAATCTTTATTTTCTAATCATTGTAAAAAATGATAACACTAAATTGTTTTCTTTAAATTTTTCATTTTTATTTGAATTTAGTTTTGCTAATGTGAGTTAAAAAGCTGCTTAAAATTTATAATAAATATTTAATTAAAATTATCTTCCCTAATAACTTAATCCAATATATTATTTTCGAATAACAATCATTAATTTTCGGAAACTTTTTTATGTCGCCTATTAAATCTTTCAAAATTTTTCCTAGCTTTATCCACTTAAAAAAAAATTTAAGTTATTAGAATTAACTATTGTAATAGACAATTTCACTTCAAAATTTACCACTATTTGTCTAAAATATATTTTTAGTATACTTTTATGTTTTACAAATGTTGAAAGAATTTTCCTTTTTACCTCTGAAATTGTGAGAGGTAAGTTAAAAATAGTTTAAAGGCATTGCGAAGTTTTAATATGTTTTCTGAGTATTGATGCAACTGAAAGTACAAGAAGATAATGAAAAACTAGCACTCTATATTTATTCAAATTTCCTATTTTCTAAATCAACAGATTAAGTAATTAATCAATTAAAAATTCGTTAGGTTCCAATTAATGCCTTTCAGCCATTTGGTAAAAGTAATGTCTTTCAGACATTTAGTTTGACATTCTTTCAAATATTTATTAAATCTTAACTAATTATGAAAAGCTTGAAATGTTTTAATTAATTATAGCTGAAAACTATTTGAGTATTATCATTTCTAAATTTATGCAAAGCAGTCAATGATGTTTGGCACACATTTTAACATTTCATGTAAAATAATTTCAATGTCAGTAGTAAATTTTAAGGTATGACTTCAATATTAAACATTCACAATACTTATCACGATTCCTTGGTTCAGTATTTATACTTTAAGTTAATTCTAATATAAATTGTATTTTTTTAAAAACTTATTAGCATTATGTTCCACTTTTATCTTCAGAATCCGGTGGAAGAATCACTGACCTAAATAGATATACTATATAAATACAGCAAAAAAATAAGGAAGCAAAATTTATTATCTGCAGAGCAAATGCCAAGTTTTTCAGATAGCAGTGAAGTATTCCCAAAATATTAATTTACGAACTTTAATTGAAAGACACTGTCGTTAGTGCATTAACCCTCCGTTATCTTTTCCTTGACATAAATGTTGACTCTGACAAGTGGCTGCTTACTGATAACAATGATACCACTTCATGTGTGGATCTCTGTCAACAGATCACATAATGGGAATTCTCAGGAAACATTTGTTACTTGCATCTGTGTGTTTAACACTGTGAAATAATCATTTGTAAACTACTGACACTTAAATAAATGAAAGAAAATGCTGTTTATTTATATTTTCGCAGAACTGTTTCAAGTTGTTTCTACTTAGTAATATCTGATGCAACCTTTTCTTACATAGCAAATTTTTAGCATAATTTTTTTTAGGAAATATATTATGTCGGATTGCTTCAAATTAAAATAAAATCTAAACATTAGTGATTAATAAAAATTATTAAAGCAAATTTTTATAGAATATCGCAGGAAATATGATATATGAAGTGCCATAATTGGCAGTCACCTTAAAATTACTGTTGCATTAATTCCATCATCTAAATTATATATCAATGTACGAATTATAATATATGAATTAAAGTTTTATTAATTTATAATTCATTTTACTTGATATCATAAAATTTCTATGCTTTTAATTTGAAAATGATAAATGGATTTAGCTAATCCAAATTTTATCAGTCTGAGGGGGAGGATGCGGTTATTAAATGGAATAATTTTGAAAAAACTATTCATTCAATTATCGATAAAAAATACATACTCTGACAATCTTCGCCTTGAAAAATATAATCCTTAAAAATAGATTAATCCATGTCAAAAAGCGAGAAGTAATGTAATGTTATGAGTTAACTATATAAAAAAAATTCTAATAAAACATGAATATCCCGACATAAATCTAGGGAAGAAGGCATGTTTAAAAATCACACAAAAAATTGAAGCTCTTTGACTCATTAAATATGAAGGTATTCTTTATTTTTATCCATTGAAAAAGTAACCAAGTGGTTATATCTTATATATAAAAAGAAATAGATTATGGTAAAAATAATTATTAATTGGATTTGTAAACAGTGCTTGTGGAATGATAAAATTTTTAGTAAAATTATAAATGTTATCAATGGATGATTGGAAATTTTATATTTATTTAGTATAAAAACCAAGCATATGTTAGAGAAAATGAAAGACTGAAAAATAAAAGTTTCATTTTTACCTTCGAAGCAGCTACATTTTTAAGCTTTTCTTTTCTCTTTTTTATCAACATGGGAATAATTTTACATAGAGAGATGATAAACAATGTGAAGGAACTAATGTTTAAATTCTTGTCATAACGTTTACATTTCAACGATAGAAATTTAAATTCTTCTATAAATAACAGACACCCGTAATAAAATCTCTTTAGCATTTTTTTAATAAAGAAATTAAATAAATTTTTAAAGCATATAACGAACTAAAAATTTATAATCATTAATAGTACTTTCAAAGAATTGTTTTAAAAATTCTCGAGAAAAAAATTGTTTCAAATAAAACGCTAAACTTAAGCAGATGACAAATATCTTATGATTTGTAACACTGCCATATGGATTGACCCAATTTCTGAAGATTGATAGTGAAGATTAATTTTAATTCTTTTATCAATAGCCTATATTCATAACAGAAGTATAGAAGGAATGTATTTTGTACCTTTTTTAGTTAAAATAAAAAAGAAATTAAATTATATATATATATATATATATATATATATATATATATATATATATATAAGGTGCTAAAAATTTAAAATTTTTAATTAGTTCCTTCAAAAGAAAATTTGTTATGAAATGTGTCAGACAAATCTTGTTTCAGATGTAATGTGAAACTTAATCCAATGGATAGACGCTATGGCATGTGACATTGCCAAACTCCTTCTCAGCTTGTGATGGATGATGGTAGAGACAAATTCTCGATTACGAGACGAATAATCTCTCCTAGTTCCGAAGTTTTCCGCCAGAAATGAAATCAAGAAAATAAAAAGAAACCGAGAAATGAAATGGCGTTAGAAGAAGAAGTGTGTTCCCTTTGGACCTTTTAAAGGGTTAAACGTATTTCATTCCCAAATTTAATGGAGCAATTCTTTACGATGAAATAATTTAGGTGGAATAACTATGCTGCAAAATCTTTTTTTAAATGATATAACATTAAAAAATCGAAAAAAAAATTTTTTTTATTTTTATTTTTACTTTCCATATTATTTCAGAAAAATATCCAAACTCATTGGTTATCTTTATGGGAAGAGATCTTAAGAAATTCAAAGTTTTTATGATTTTTAGTTCTATTTGTAAGAAATATAGAAAGATATAATTCTGGTCGATTAGTTTTTTTAAGTTTTCAATACGAATAATATCTTTTCCTAAATAATGAACAGAAAGATGAAAAATCTAAAGCAATCAAAGTAAAAAGGATGCATAATTTTCTTTAAAAATTATTCTTTATCTTTACCATTATTTTGGAATCTATGATATTGATGATATTTAATATCATAGATTATTTTCCATAAATAACTGTAGTCCATATCGTTTGTGATATAGCTGTGGTTCATATTGTTTGAAATTAAGAACATGATTTCAATATTTTTGAATTTATTTTAAACCCCTATAATCTCAACAATAGAATATTTCAGTATCTTCACATTTTAATTACGTGTTAATCAATTTCTCTACAATCACTAATCTGTAAAATGGAATATTTCATAATTTTCACATTTTAATTATGTGTTAACCAACTAATTTAATTCAGTATTAATTCCAAATGAAAGGTGCCACGAAAAGATGGCAACATATCATTATTGTTATAATGATAAATTATAAATTAAAGAGCAGAAAAAATAGATTGTACTCTGCTTTTAGCACACTGACAAAAGAATGAATTAAAAGACGAATTTTATCAATGTTTTTTCAATTTAATTTCACAATGTAAAAACTTATTTACGGAAGCTTAAAATAAAAAATTATACAACTTATGTAATTTTTATTTCTAGGAACATGTGAAAAATGGTGTCTTTCCCATAAATTGAAATCGAATGCATTTATTTTTAAGTCAATTTCCTTTTCCCGTCTTAAACACGATTATTTGCTTTACTTTTCACCCTGAAATTTAATTCGAAATGTTTCCTGAATTTTGAAAAGGTTTTATTTATTCATAAATATTAAAGTCATTTTCTTTTCAAAGATTGCTATTTTGAGCCTTACTTGAATAAAAACTGAAATATTTCAGTATTCAACAATTTTAATCTTTTTTTATTATCATATTTTTAATTGTATATGTAAAAGTGTTAAGATAACTTTGTATGTCTTCATGTTCGTATCTTAAACAAATAAAAGAATACACTATTTTTTTAAAAAACTTCTTTTAATGAGAAGCTTAATTGTATCTTCAAAGTTTTATTACTGTCAAAATAAAATTTTTTGGAATATTTCTATTTTTCTGCATTTTTTTTTATTTTGCTCAAATATAAACAATGCTGAATGGGAAAAAGATTCTTTTGTCTTTTGCTTCTGAGAAAGTAAAATTTAAAATAGTCAAATATTTAATATAGTATAAATTCATAATATATGATATAAATATATAATAATATTATTATTATGTATAATATAAAATTTAAAGTAATATTAAAGCAATAAAAAACTTATAAATTTTAATATTTTTTCCCATTAAAAAATATCGGTTTAATATCTAAGAAAACTTTATACTTAAAATCAGAAAACACATATTTGCAATGCATACTGAGAAACTTGAACATATTTTGTACTAAATATAAAAGAAACTGCGATTCATGATCAAAGAATTTAATATTTACTTCAACTCAAAATCAATTAATTTTTTGATAGAACTTTAACTCTGCTAAATTTTAATAAACGAATCACTTTGATCTCGAAATGAAAGAGGCATCATCTTTTTTTATCAGGTTTATAACTCCTTTCACGAAGTTTTATAAAATACTTTGATAAAACCACACTTAATAAGAATGAGAACAGAAAAAACAATGTAGACTGATAAAAAGTAATGTGTTTTAATTATAAAACATGAAGCTCAATCTTTAAAATAATTATAAGTGTTGAATTCGATAAAATAATTCTTAGGATAGTGAAGTAACAATATAAAATGCATGTTATTAAAGATAGATAATGACGATAAGCATACAAAGATAATTAATATTATTAAAACATAACTTTCTATTTTTTCTGCATTAATCTTATTAGTGAATTATATAAAATTTTAGTTTCTGCTATTGCCTTAAAAATGTTGATGTTTTAAAAAAATATTTTTTTTATGCCCCATAAGTATGTGCACACATTATTTATTTCAATATTAAATATAGTGTTTTTGGAAAGTATTCCTTTTTTTGTTGTAGTTGTATAACATACGCTTATTTTTCATGAAATGAAAAAAAAATTGATCTGCACTTTGCAAGGTTTTAAAATAAACACCCCTTTCAAGTTTGTTACTTCGAAAAGTAGCTATAAAATTCTTCACGATACTCTGTATTATAAAATTTTGTGTAACAATTCACGAGATACTTCTAACTTCAGATTTTTCAAGGAAATATTTCACCCATTCTGCTCAATTATTGTAGTATCTTATATTCCTTCAGAGTCAAATAAAGAAAAACTGAGTGGTTCAAGTCAGTCATCTTGAAACTGTTTGTTGTCGTACTTCCCCCAATGGTGTTATAAATTTAATTTGTTTTATGTCCATCAAATTGTAAAATTAATTTAGTATGGCGAATTCAGTAAGGCTCATAAGAGCAATCAATTTACTCCTTGGGATATTTTGTTGAATACTCTTATTAAAATTGCTGAACCTAATATTTTCAGTCGGTTATATATTTTTTACTTTTTCAACTAATTAATATAATAAATATAAATACCAATATTTTCAATCTATCGGGTCCTTTTACTCCATTGTTAATACTTAATACGCTATATAAAGTTATAATTTATATAAAATCCAAGGAATGTGTATCAAATTTATATGATAATCATTCCTTGATTTCGCAAAATATCGTGACATTTTTTTTATGATTAGAGCATGTTTATGTGCCTATTATTGCTTTATAATAAACAGTACAAGTGCAAGGTAACAATAAACTACTATTCCAATATATGAGCCTCTAGATATCATACCGTATAGAGAAACTGAGGGAAGTTTTGGTTTGAAGTATTTTGACGTATGTGCTCAAGAATCTTATAAAAATAGCAGTTAAACTTTAAAAATACGGTTATAATAAAAAATATATGGGAAATATTAAGGAGTAACATCTATTTTTTTTCTATTCGAATGTGATCAGCCTAAGGAAAAATTATAAACCATATAGGTGTATTTCCGATGCTGTTTATGTTTTTTCGCTGTAAATTTCAATAAAAAAGTTGGTGTTGTCTTCTGAAATTATAAACTATATAGGTGCATTTCCGACGTTGTTTATAACCATAAATTCCAATAAAAGAGTAGGTGCTATCTTTTGAAATTCTTGAAATTTTACAACTGTAACCGTAACAGTTAGAGTTTAGATGTTTATTTCATATAATTTTAAAGGACATACCTCAAAATACTTTTAATCAAAATTTTATTCAGTTTTTTGAGAATGATATGATAGCTAGAGACACACACATAGGAATAAGTTGTTGTTTTTTCAAACCACCCTGTTTAAGTCTGCATAGATATGCATTTTATAAAATTGCCCAGCACTTTTTTGCGTAAGATAAATTTATAGTTAGCCATCATAAAAAATTTTGATTTATAAAATAAAATATCAGCGGAAAGACTATACTAGTAATGACTCAATTATAATATCCTTTTTATGTGGAGATCACTATTCCATCTCATTTGTTTCCCAACTAGAAAAGAGGACTCGCATCTGTGTGAATTTAAACATTTCATTCTTACTGCCACACTCGCTTCCTATCAACAAAGTAATAAACACAAGTTCGATTCCCCTGGGGTTATTTTGAACTGTTTTCCCCATTAACTTTCTTCTCACAAAGCAAGAACAGTTTCCATATACTTAAAAGCATTGTAACACCTAAGTGGATACATACGCATTTGCGAAGGCAATGAAACTCCACAGACCTTTAAAATCGCTACAGTGTTTACTGCAGGAGAAAGTATTGTGCTATTTCAACTACCCACTGTGGAACCTCACAGGTTATTGAGCAGTGGCTATTTATTCTTGCGCTTCAAGGAAACAACCTGAAACTGAACACATGTAACGACTGTTAAATGTTGGCAAAATGATTTTGTAAACTTGTAATGAGAATACACTATTTTTCATTCTCGATTGGACATTTAATGCGTTTTTTCAAATAGGTGAAAAAAAATATTTTAACACTGTTTTATAGATAGTAAAACACACATATATCTGCCACATTTGACTAAATGTTTTTGCATGTTTGTAATAAGATTGATTTTATATTTTGATCTGGATTGAGCTTTCAATCAATTATTTAAACAATATAAAAAACGATTTCTTAAAATTGAATGGGATTTGTAGATGATTCAAAAGTGAATAAGTAAATCTGACAGTAAGTTTAAAAAAATCAGCGAGCGAAATATTACTTTGATTATTAAAATAAACAAACTGTAAAGGACAACTAGGTTACTTAAACTGAAAATTAGTAAAGAAATGTAAAATCCTGGATAATCAACGACTTCGAAAGAAATGTACCGATGATCAATAATCATTCTGAAATTATTACCTTTAAAATTGAAATGAAAGTAATAAATGGCTTCCAGTATTTATTTGCTGTTAATTAATAGAAATTTTTTAAATGCTTAAATTTCTAAATCTAAAAAAAAATCAGGAAAGGTGCATTGATAGTTTCCATAATTTAAGTGTTTTGTCAATGGCTACTACGTTATCATATGTCATATTAATTCATTCATGATTAAAATTGATGAACGGTGCTTTTCTGAAATAGAATTATAGTATTAATGATAAGTTAACAACAAAACTAATATATTTCACAATATCTGTTTAATCATTATTTAGAATGAATACGGAAAGTAATGAAAATTATTAGTGTCTAAACAACCATTTATGAAACCAAACTTTAATTTTGAAATATTTAATTAATAATTATTTTAAACTCGAAAGAATATAAATCTGGTTCTCAATCCTGATCTATAAAACAGAATTAATGCAATTAATTGCAACAGAATCAGAAAATATAAATAAGAAATCATTCTAAGTAATTAAGCTCTCTCAAATATTTTGAAGACCGAATGAACAGATGAGTGTTTGATGGTTATTTAGATATTTGTATAGCATATACTTCCGAAAAAATTCTTTTTTTTTCAGCCTAGAAATAACTGAGATCCATTTAGCAATCTTTCACTTTAATCGAATGTTGTTTCCAATTCATTTTTCGTGTATCAAAAATGCTTACTGCATGCAATCATCAGTTGAAATGCATATTTACAGTAAATCATTTCTTACACGTTTCTCTTGTCAGCTCTAAAGTATTTCAATGCATTTTAATGATGTATAACCGATTATTGAATGTTAGGTTGCACGGAAGAATGGTTTCCTCGTTTTTCTATAAAGATCATAATATTTTAGCATTTTTTTAAAGTGGAAGTAAGGAATTGATGAAATAAATATATGAATTCAAAGATCTACTAATTGGAATATGTATATTTTTTGGAAGTTTTCTTTTTTCTAAAAAAAAAGAAAATCTAACATTAAAACGACTAAACAACAATATAAATAACACTTATATAATGGGAATTTTAATGGAATTTCTATTGCAAACTCTAAACGCATTGTAAAATTTTTAATTATTGTTTGATTTTATATAAGTAAAAAAATTCTAAATGAAATAAATTAGCTCTCGTTTCAATTTTGCGAATTGTTTGTAATGTCCTCATTGAGTGAACGATTTCGTTTCAGAAACGTTTTCAAAATTTTGCTTCTCTTTAGCATTTTATGAATGCCTTCAGCTCTGATAATAATTTTCTTCAAAATATCATCTCCTCAATAGCTGATACCTTCATCAGAGTTATTGTTCGTATTCTATCTCTTAGTATTTTCAACTTTTACTATGATTGATCGCATTTTCAACTCATGTTTATAGTAATTTTAGCTATTTCATAAATTTTTAATTTATTCCTTTTGTTTGAGTGAAAATAACACATATACTAAAAATGCAAGAAGTAAAGTCAGAAATACAAATTAAAGAATTAATTAATCTGGATTCTGTATTTATGAATATAGATAAATAATTATTATTAAAACCTTTATTACTGCTAAAACATTTTATAATGTCAAGAATCTAAAAACACAAGGGTTCAAATTCTTCACTCTATAAACAGCGCATAATTTTTTTGCAATAATTTGGATTATTGCAAATGGACTAAAAATTGTTTTTGACAGTAATTTACTTATTTTACTTTATAGCTTATGTGCTAAACTAATTCAGCATTGTTTAACTAATTTTTTGCCTTTATAACCCACATAAAAATTTAAGAGACCTATTGTTGATCATTCACGTCGAGATCTACACTTGATCCAATGTTGCTTAAAGTGTATATAAAATCAGTCATAGCATTCCTACTAAAATTTCCAATGACACAATCGTAAATAATTAAGTTTAAAAGAAAATATTCTCTCTTTTTTTTGCTGGTATATCTTTGTTAATTAAGTTTATTTAGTTGATTGAAAATTTTTTAAACCTCTTCATAAAAAAGCAAATTTTATAGATGTATACCAAGATTAAATCTTAAAGAGAATGGATTTTGAATTGTTATTTCATTATATTTCTTATTAAAACTTTATAAAATAATTATAATTGTAATTATACTGAAAAAAAACTTCTTCATGTTTATGAAACATCCATTGTAAACGACTATAGAGACACGCATAGTTCATTTTTTACGAAAATAATGACATATATATCTGAAAAAAAATTCCAGACGGATGAAAAATCTTTTTGACACACCACGCTTTTTGGTTGGGCCAAACACGCAACTGTCAAAAACTATCACAAGGTGAAGAATTTTTGCACGCAGGTCATGAAAGATGGATCTTGTCTTGGGAAAAGTAAATAAAAGATGATAACTGAAAGTAACCACTTTAGCAATTTTAAAATATCATGTCATCTCTGTATACTGAGAGAGCATTATCACTTTGTCTTATCAACTTTTATTCATTGGAATTGATAAGCAGAATAAATTAACTAACATATTATTATCATAGAACTGAATTTGTTGTGGACGGAATCATCTTTGTGTGGTATTTGATGTTAAAGTTTACCTTAGACTATAATCTGAAGGCCAGGGAAACACAACAAATAGCAAATTTACTTGAAATGTATCAATATTAATTGTCTTCAAGCTACTTTAGGTGAATGTGAAGATGCTTTTTTAGTTTTGAGCGAAAATCAAGAGAGAAACAACGCGATTTTAATACCCGGATGAATGAGCATGTATCCTAATCACTTAAGCACTGCGCTGCTAGTAATTAATAATTACTAACGCTCATTCGAATCATGACCGGAATTTACAGGAAGCTTGTATATTGCTAAATTATTCATAAATTTCTTTTTCATGTCTGTAGTTTCTTTTATATCTAGAATTTGGCAAAATAGTATCACTTTTCTACAATAGTTGTTTCAAAGTTATTTTCTGTTAAATTGCCGATTGCATTCAGTTACCAAGCCAGAAGTTCTGTTTTATGAATATTTTTAATTATATGAAGTAATTAGCAGTTTACGAAAGAATCTCTTTAGAGAAACAAATCAAGACAAATTACTATAATTTTAGATAAAATTTAAAAATAAACAGATAAACTTCTATAACTATTCTCGTAAATATTTAACTGTAGATACAAGAATAGTTTTCTTGGTTTCTTCCATCCCACTTCCTACAGGAGGCTGGGACATTTTACTTTCGTTATTTGAAATACTGAACATTCTACGCCCTTTTTCCAATCTTTTCTTATCATTGCCTGCCCCAATAAATAATAGTAGGCATTAACAGTAAAAAAAACACCATTCTAATAAACATCAAGAGAAACAAAAATTAGATTTTGGTCATCCCAACCCCGCAGTGTGCTTAAAATTATTTATTTGATGCATGTTATACTCAAAAAGACAATTTAGAACGACCAGCTGCTTACTTCATGCACTGAAATAAATAAGCCACAGATCATTACACGGCATTCTTATTTTATTTGGTAAAAAAGCAATCATTTTCAGCTGCACATCATTCCCTTAGAAAAGATTAGAAACATGTAGAAGAAAGTTTCCGAACTTAAACTATTGCCCAGATTATTTGATATCGTATATTAAATATGTAAGCCATAAAATATAATGTAAAACGATGTCTGTGCAGTTTTTGCAATATTTTTTTAATAAAGCCGTATGTAGTCACTGCTAGTAAAGTAATGTATGCAATTAGATATTTTAAGAAAAGTTGAATTATTCTTAATAACAAAATATAATATAACATCCTAATTAAAAAATTATTTGCTACAATTTTCTTGAATAAATATTTAAAAATATTTAAAAAGAAATTTTAGGTGAAATTTTTTTTCTGTGTGACCTAAAAATTGCTCTGAGGCTGCAACATATTGTCTAAACTAGATTGTTTAAAATAAGTCAACCTTTCTTTATAAAGAGGAATTGTTTAGAAAACAATTAAAAACTTTAGTAAAGCTTATAGAATGGAAGTAGAACAAGCCAAAGGAAACAAAAACATTAAAACTGTTATATTTTGGCTCAAAAAGAACAAACACTTAAGCTGTGTAGTATTTATTGCAGGTGAGAAAACAAAATGGGAAAAAAATAGACAATACATAGCGAAAATATTATATTTATTTCATACATTCTAATTGTGTTTACAAATTTGAGAACTAATTTAACTTAAATTGTTTCTGAAAAAAGATTTATCTTTTTGTTCTTGCAGCTTACCACACCAAAAAATGCACATTTTTTATAATGATTGATTTTACTTATTATCCTCGTTCTGTTCTGTAAAAATAATTGAAAGCTGAAGAATTCTAATAAATCGTTTGGCAAAAGAAAAATTATTCATTTTAAGAAATTAACGTAATTAGAAGACTTCTGAAATTAGTTTTCGACAATTCCATTTAATATTAAGTAAATTTCCTGAATTACTTAGTCATATTATTATAGTTAAAATTTAACTAAATAAAAGAAAATTTCGTGAATAATGTTAACGAGGGTTATTATAGAATATTATAGATGGTTATTATAGAAAACCATTGAAAGTCAATTAGTGATTTCATCAAATTGCTTTCCGAGAATATTATAAATCGAATAAGTATGATAGGCTTAAATTTTAATTTCGAAAGATAGACTAAATTTTGTGTTGGAAGCTATTTCAAACTTTTGCATAAATTTCTCCTTTAAGATGTCACATATTACAAAACTCACTTGAAAAAGAATATTTCATTGACTTGTATTAATTAAAAGTTTTTAAAAACAGATTTCGAATTAGAGAAAAAATGAAAATTGTTGATTATACATATATCTGAAACTAAGATTGGAAGGTTTTTAATGGTTTTATTATAATTTAAAATTTGAAGGAAATATTTTAATTTTTACTAAGATTATTTTGTTGAGGATCATGATGACAGCTGCAGCGACTACGAAGGCAAAAGGCAGGATACAGATAACGTGAGAAACTATCTGAAATTATATAATTTCCAAAAAATAATTACAGACACAGCATCTCACCTTCTTTAAAAATATTTTGCATATCACTCAGTTTATTTTTGGATTATAGGATTTTACAGAAACTAATTTATATATTAAATAAAAAACACCGCGAGTGATTTCAAAGTTTTTTTTTATTTTTGACAAAAAAAAACTTATGTTTTAAATGAAAGAAACCCAGCTGAAAATTTATTACTGAATAAAACGTGTTTTTCTTTGAAAATGTTAATCTTCGCACATCAAAAAGTACACTGGTGTGCAAAACTTAAGCAACAGGTATGTTTTTTGTCATAACTTCACGAAAAATCATCTGAGAGACATGAAATTCAGAAATGAGATACAGCATTTTGTTCTGAAAGAATGACGAAACCATAGCTGCGCAGAAATGAATACAATGCATACAGTATGGAATCAAACAAAAAAAGGCTTTATTGAACTCACAGTATCGTTACACATGATTGTCTGTCCAAGAGGAAGAACAGCAAGCAGATGTTCCTTAGTATGGGATATGCCCTTCCCTTACTGCAATGGTTGCTTCGCACCGTCTCCCCATACTCAGCACCAGATTGTTCAATAGTTCTTGAGGTAAGAGTGCCCATTCCTCAATCAGCATCTGTTTAAGTTGTCGGGTGTTCCCAGGAGGATGTAATCATGCCGCAAGGCGTCTCCCCAAAGTATCCCACACATGTTCTATCGGATTTAAATCAGGGGAGCTCGCCGTCCAATCCCTTCGAGTGATATCTTCACTTACCAGGAGCTCCTCAACAGCATGAGTCCTGTGTGGCCGTGCATTGTCATCCATAAAAACGAAGTCTGATCCAATGGCACCTCGGAACAGACGCACATGGGGAAGGATCACCTCCTGACAATAGCGATTTCCAGTTACAGAATCTCTGTCAAAAACGTGGAGCTCAGTCCGCCCGTTCATCATAATGCCTCCCCAGACGACAATTCCAGGACCACCGAAACGGTCTCTTTCCGTGATGTTACTGGGATGAAACCGTGTCCCGACCTCTCTCCAAATCAACTGGAGTTGGGAATCGCTTGTGGCACTAAAACGACTCTCATCTGTAAAGAGGACACGACTCCATTGATGAGATGTCCAGGTTTTGTGCTCCCTGCACCACTTTGCACTAAACGGTGCCGCTGGTGGTAAACTATCAAAGGGATGCAGCGTTCAGGACGGCGGGCGAATAGGCCACCTTTGTGAAGGCGTCTGGACACAGTAAAACGCAACACCTGTCTCCCCGTCGCTGCACACAGTTGCTGAGCAATGGTGCTTGCTGACTGGTTTCGGGTTCTTTTCGCCTGCAGGACGATATATCGGTCATCCACTGCAGTTGTTTTCCTGGGGCGGCCACCACCAACCTTTCTCACAGCTGTACCTGTGATTTGGAAGGCTTTCCAAGCGCGCGAAACGACACTTTTGTTGATTCCGAACTCTTCAGCTACACTGGTCACACTACGCCCCTCCTCCAGCTTTCCGATCATTCTTCTGCTAGCCATATTTCACGAATTAACTCACGTGCACTTGCAGCGAATGTCTTTAATTGCGTCTCCGTCCTTCCTTTTATTGCAGTGTTGAGCTGCGCGCACCTTCCGCACGTGTTTTGCGTAAGCTCACGTCGCCTGTGACGTTTTGTTCCTGATATTAGCATACGCATGACCTTTCTCTTGAATTACGTGTTCATTGTACTGATCGCAAGAACTCCTTTTCTGCAATTTCATGGCTATCTACTTAATATTTGTATTGTTGCTTAAGTTTTGCACACCAGTGTATTTAAGTAAGATAAGAATTTTTTTTCAGGTTAATAAATATTTTGTTATCAGTTTATTTATAAGATAAATATTTTTTACTGAGTGTTATGAATTACATTCTGGAAGAATTATAACAAAACTAAACAAAACAAAACTGTATTATTGGTTGTGTTATTCACTGCATAAATACGTAGCCATAAATTATCATGATAATCTTCGATACAATGCCAAATAAGGCGATTAAGTTCCATATTGTACATTATTTCTGCTTTTCTTGGTCCTTGCATATTTTAGTATCCAAGAAAGAGAAAACATAGTTGGCCACATTCATGCACTAGTAACTTTAATATGACCCTGCATCCAATGACAATTTACTTCGAATGGGCGTTTCCATGTAAGCGCATTAAAGGTTAAAAATTAAGTAAATTTAATGCAAATTTTGGTAAGACGGGATAAAATAGTTGTGGGAGATTTGAAACTTCACTTCTTGGAAATTAGTTTACAAAACTTTTGAATATTTTTTACAATATTTTGAATAATTTTAAGTGTAGCTTCTTTGTAATATACAGTTTTTTTACATATTCACATATGCCAAATAAACAATGGTAATTAATAACTTTCTTGTTAGTATGTTTGCTCATTGGTTATTCATACTTGAAGAATTAATATTGGCATTGGAACATTCCTTTGATCTTTATTACAACTTGTTTTAAGATTTCAAGTTATATGCCAGCAGAAAATAAATTATATAATCATTTGAAACATTAGATGTAAAAGTTGAGATTTCACAATATCAGTGTAAATCCTAAGAAGAAGTATTATTAAATACAAACTTTCAGCTTCTTTACTTGTTATTCTGATAGAAAGTGTGCATTTGGCAGTTTCCTTACGCCTTTCCGTATAAAACAAGATACTGTTGAATGAACCTGAAGGAACAGTGATTGATGGCAATCTGAGTTTGCCCCATGATCTGAATTGCTAAAGAAGTTCAGGATAAAAAGGAAGAAGAATGCAATAGAATTTCTGAGGATGGTGTATCTGCTTAGGAATAATAAAACTATGGACAAATATCTATAAATAAATACAATTATTAAAAGTAATAAAATTTTAATTTTTCCTCCATAAAAGAGATTAAACAAGAATTATTTTTAACCCTTAATTAACAAAATAAGGGTTGAAAGTATTAATTTTATAAATTAACTTTATAAATAATTGATTTATAAAATGTTCTAACATATTTTAATCATGCTATTATGATAAAAACATTTATTAATTAAAATTCGCTTTGTTAGAGAAATTTCGGCATATTGACAATGAACATAATTATGTTTACCATATTTTATTTTCATATCGATAATGAGCATGAGAAAGTTTACTTATTAGTGTATAACATACTACAAATGACGTTCATTTCAATTCTTGTATGAAGCACTCTTTTTTTTATATTAAGTAAATTGCATCATATTTAAATTTTAAATTATTTAGTTTTGATATTACCAAAACCTCTTACCAAAATTTGCATTAAATTTACTTAATTTTTAACTTTCAATGTGCTTACATGGAAGTGCCGGTTTGAAGTAAATTGTCACTGGATGCAGGATCATATTAAAGTTATTATATATATAATTTAGTTTTGATATAATTCTTCCAAAATATAATTCGTAACACTCGGTAAAAAATATTTACCTTAGAGATAAGATGATAACAAAATATTTATTAACCTGAAAAAAAATTCTAATCTTACTTAAATACTTTTTGATGCGCGAAGATTAAGATTTGCAAAGAAAAAACACGTTTTATTCAGAAATAAATTTTCATCTGGCTTTCTTTTATTTAAAAACATTTTTTTTTGTCAAAAATAAAAAAAACTTTAAAATCACTTGAGGTGTTTTTTACTTAACATATAATTTAATTTCTGTAAAATTCTATAATCCAAAAATAAACTGAGTGATATGCAAAATACTTTTAAACAAGGTGAGATAAATCTGTTAAAAAATATTAGTAATTATGCTTAAAATTAAAAATCGAGTAAAAAAATTGAAATAATCAAATTATGTTATTCAGTTATTTTAAACTTCTTATTTTAAAAATAGAAAATATGTAAATAAAAAATATTAGTACGTTCTAAACGTATAGCTTGTTTTACTAATGACATCATTTTTCTCAAGACTATACTTATGAGTAAAATATCAGTATAAAAATAGCTAAATATTTACATGAGCTCAAGGCTTAAAAACAGATGTTTTTCTCTTAAAGAAATCTTCCTACTTGACTCACGGGTGACAAAAAAGTTATTTCAGTATTCTTAGAACTCTAAGTATTTGAGGCAGTCTTTCTCACTAAATCTTTTGAAATCATACCCTATTTTTATCTTTTACAATTAAAGATAAGATTTCTATTATTTCTAAATGAGTTTTGTTGGTAATTAGATGAAAATTTCCAAGAAGTGTGCATATCACTACTTTCATGTACGAGTACAATTACCTCTTGTGTTTTGTGTATGCACACTTAAATGGCATATATCTTAATTCTTAAAGAATAATGAAATATGTACAACATTTGAAAATTATGAAAATAAAATCAATCAAAAATATTATCATCAAACAAACATTATTCATTTAAATTTATTTTAATTCAGATCAAATTATATATAAACAGAGATAGATAAATAGTCAATTAGATAAATAAATATAATGAATTTGTGCTGAATATATCTGCAAAACAAATCCACAGAAGTGAAAAAAATCTTACTATTAAAAATTATTTTAATAATAAGATTAATTAAAATAATTTATTTTTATAAATCCTATTATTAAAAGACTACTTTATTTTAAAAATTATTTAAAAGCAAAAATGCTTATTAATTGAACGAGCTTATCTTTATTGAAAGAAGAAAGTGCAACTAGAAACCATAATATCCTTTTACTCCATTGCAATTTTTTAAATTTCTCTTTTTGAATTTCAGCGATTTTTTTAATCGTGATAAAGGTGGAGTAATTCATTTTCTTCATTTCTTTTAAATGCTAAAATAAGTAAAAGTGTTTACTTTTATGCTATTAAATTTATTCCAGAGATTGCAGCTGCTAGAATCTATATTAGAGACATATTCTTTTAAGTTCATCTATATTAGAGATATATTTTTTATAAAGTTCGGTCGTCCTGAAAAATTTCCAAAGGATTCATTCTTTTTAAAAATATAGATCGGCCATATAAATGTAATTTCTCAGCAGGTTACTCAACAAGAAATTCAGCATCATGTGACACTGAAATTCTTCATATACTCTGTCTGAGAAAAATAATTTATAAAATGGATTTAAAAATACTTTTCATAATGGATAAATGTATCAGCAGTAACAAGATCACATATTGTTATATCAACAAAAACAGGCTTGAAATATTTTACTAAAATTTGAATTTATTTTTCCTTTCTCTCTGTGAAGTTTCAGCGCTCTTTAATTTCACATTTGCGATAGAAAAATGCTTCAATGAAATTTCGCTCAGTTCTTCGTTAAATTAATGCAATGGCATCTTGAACGCTCTTTTAATTCTAATTTAATTGAAAGAAATCTGGCTGATTTTTTTTAATTGTAGAGACATGTTTTTATTATTATTATTATTATTATTATTAAATGTTTAAAGTAATTCTTCAGTACGTTCTGGAAAATTTATACTAGATGTAAAAAAATGGTAAAACGGTAGTAAAAGGTTTTTTTTTTTTTTTTTTTTTTTTTTTTTATTTTCAAGATGAAACTGGATTTGCAAATATATAGTTGAAATTTCATCTCATAATAAATTTGGTGAGCCCTTTTTGGACATTATTCTAGATGCATATGTTATCCCCATAAAAAGCAGTATCTCTTAATTAAAATGCTACTTCAAATGTAATAATGTAACTTCGAATAAAATCTGTTATAAAAGATTTTATCAAGTGTATCAGAATTTCTATTAAATGTTATAAAGTTTTTTTGATATAATTTATATTAAATTATAAACTATCAATCCAAAAACTATCATTATGAAATTCTATTAAAATAATTATTTCCTGAATCAGACTAATAAAAGATACATTGTATTTAGAGAACGCTACTGCTGCTATAGCTAAAACACAAATGAGCTTAAATCAAATTAAAAATAAATTTTAAGTTTAATTCAAAAAGAACCCAAGAGAAGAAAAAAAAAGCATGATGACCTGAAGACTTTCTCAAGACTCACCATCAGGCAGGGATTCAAACCGGAGATTTTTCTGTGAGGGGTCTGACTTTCGTCCAAAAATATTGACCCCGCGTGACCCGAAAATACCAAGAAATTGTTTTGGTGATAAAATTAGTATCGCAGAAAAAGTATAGTTTTTATTAAGCTCATCATAAATATTTTCTTTGTTTAAATAATAATTTATTGATATATTCAAGATTAATGTGAATGTACTTCACTCAAAAAAAAAAATTTTCACAGTAGTCATTTAACATCCAAAATGTTACAAAACTACATATTTTTTTTAAATATTTAAAAATTATGTTTGAACAATAAATTATGTATAATTCTAGGATAATGCAATCAATAAAAAAATTAAATATTATAAAAATTTCAAATATTTCAATTTGAAATAAATGTCACCAATATCGAGAGAAGGTTTTGAGAAGCACATGGACTCTAGAATATTTCATTTTTTTATAATTGAAAAGACAGTGTTAGTGCCATAACAAATGAATTGCATCTAAGAATGAAAAATGTTAATTGGAATGAACAATTTAAATACAAAAAGAAATTATAATTTTATGTATATAAGATTTTTAGATAAAAATTACTATGGTTAAATATGACTTATCAGCTGTTTATATCGATTTATTTTCTTTAGATAATCTATTGGCCAACTGTTCTTTCAGCTCTCCATCATTCGATCGCGAGAGGAGTAGGAGGGGGGAAGCTCTCAGTAATTAGGGTGTTTATCTAAGAAACACCATGTGGAGCAGTCTCCTAATCAAGCCTCAGTGTTGGTTCCAATAGGAGTCTACTGCATAACCTAGTTTTGTAACTTGGTTAACAATTTGGAAAATTAATAGAATGCATGCTAATGAATGACAATATCCAGCCAACCACACCTATGGGATAACTTTTTTGGGACAGGATGTCTCTGAAAGAATCATAACGCATCCTTTACTCTGAATTAATTATATAGTTTTAGGTACTTTTTTAATCGCATAGCTTATTTTATTTATATCCGCCACTTGACATAAAAAAGGAAAGCAATTGATGTGGTTGACGACAAAAATGCCAGAAAACTGAAACTTTTTAATAGTAGAATGCAAAATCATCAAATATTTTTCATGTGGGAGACATTAAAAGGGCCTAGTAGTGCAAGAATATTTATATGAAATGGCCATAGGTCTTTGTTTCAAAGGGCAGATCAAACAGGAGGCGTGTTTGTAATTTCCCAACATTTACATTCTTGACATAACATTTCCCACATTTGTTCTCAATTACTTTCGGCTGTTTTGTAAACTTCAAAATATTTACTTTTATGGCAATATATCAGGTCTTCTTCTTCATCAAATTATTTAAAACTCAAGACATTAAACCTATGGTTTGTATAAATGATAAATTGCATGCTCATGTCAATTTAATATATGTTTATTTATTTTTATAAGAAAACAAATGAAAAAATATATAAACCTTACGCGATATTTTATGTATTAATAAAATGTTGAAGATATACCTCTATAGCAGAAAGAATATAACAGAAAAACTATTATAATACTAACAGGTACCCTTAAACAACAACAGGTACCCTTAATGAGATTTTTTTGAAATAATTTTACTTATAATACAGTGTCTCATTCAAGATCGTTTTGCATCTGTGACAGACAGGATGTAAATATTTCAAAATAGATTATTACCACTAAGCATACTTTAAAAATAATAAGCCATAGAAAAGCATTATGACATATCCATTTCAAATGCTGAATTAAATGAAATGTTTGGATGAAATTTATATTAGAGACATTTCTATAATATAACACAAAGGCGATCATTAATTTGTTTTTTTCTTTAATTTGAAAAAAAATTAAAGACAAAAATATTCTTGAGATGAAGTCGTTCATTAGTGTTCCATAATTAAGAAGAGATTTTTATAGAGTAACTTTAAAAGCATGCAACAAACTTCAAAAATTGCCCTGAATTACAAGAAGAAAAAAAAACGTTTACCTTTGAATATCCATTTGAAAGCCATTTCGCTTCAAATGGCATTTTAACAATGAATTTAGTAAAAGAAACAGATATACAAGATAAAATGTACAACACTTTAACTTACAGATGATAAAGTTTGCAAGACAGAATTAATAGACAAATTGATAAGTAGTACTATGTACACCTACGTACACAGGTAGCACTGCTTATAATGCAATATTGTACGATGTTCTACTATATTATTCGGTATTCAACATTATTATACAATATTGCGAATACTGATTAATGTCATATAATATTTAAGAGCATTTGTGTGCAACTAGGATAACAGTTGTATGAATGATAAATCTCTAAAATATATACAATTCCCTTTTAAAGTTTATTATAAGTGCTCCGATCGTTTCCTTATATACTGGATCCTCCCTGAGGGACACTTTAAATTTTAGGCTCAGAAACTTGCAATATGGTGGTTGGTTATCGCCGCCCTGATAGGTTCAGAAATGGTACAGTGTCGGATATCCTTTATCGAAGTCGAGACGTGCCTCTTGTGGGAGAAGATTTAGAGAGTTTTGAGGGCCACGAAGTGATGGCCTTTAGGACTCAAAAATTGTCCCTGAATTTTCTGGTTCAACATTTCGATCTAAAAATCTATATGTGCCTCTGGACGAATCAAAGTAGTCGCTTATGATTATATTGTATCCAAATTTCCATTGTAACGTTACTTTTCCCTTTCTGTAGTTATCTACGGCACTAATTGTATATGATATATTAGTATATTTTAATTAATTTACTAGTAAAGAACACTTTGTAGTAATCATATTCATGTTTTGTTAGAAAAGTATAGCCTCATGTTATCTGATTTTAGTTATAATGATAATTTTTCCTATATACATGGCATGCTCTGAATATTTAAAAGGGAATGGCTGATGCAAGTGAATATAAATGTAAGACTTTCATTTCCATTAAATTCAAGTCTCTATTTATATATTCTTGTATGCAAAATTTAAGAAAAATAATAGCTAATTCACCTTTATTTCCAAAAATTTAAATGTAATGATTATCGAAATTTCACTTTCTGAATATTAATTATTAATTTCTTAAACTTAATCTTTAAGACTGTCTTATAAGTTTCTTGCTGCATTTAAAAGATCTTCTTAAGAAATAATAAAATTTCTAGAATGGTTTGCTTGTGTTCGAATTGAATATCTACTTACAAATATGTTATTTATTATTTTCAATCTCATAATTATTTATTTATTATTATCAAGCAAATTTATTTCTCAATAGACTAATAAATTTAGTTCAGTAAAACTGAGAATATGGTAGAAAGAGAGAAGATATTATTTATTAATTTATTTATTATATAAGGACTTATTTCACTTTTTACCTCACTGAATATCAGTAAATCTTCTACCCTGAATATTAAAATATTAGAAATTTATGGGTTACCATTATTCACTCTTGTTTGAGGCCATTATTAATTGACATCCTTTTAAAATGTGTAATTTATGTCTCTTTACGTTAAAGCTGTTAAAATAGTTGAAGAGAGCTAAATTCTATATTATTGAGTTCAAAATGATGTGTTATGTGTTATCAACTTTCGATGTATGCACTTGATATTAATAGTTAAGATATCGTTTTAAATTGTAATTTAAATATCAATCTAATACCATCATATTTATATTAATTCATTTCGAAATTAATGACTATGTTTTGTTCTATTCTAACTAGTTTTATATTTTAAATGTATATTTTCAAAAATATTATATATATATATATATATATATATATATATATATATATATATATATACTCAATTTAATTATTCGTATTAATGACACAGGAAAGTGAAATGATGAAAATGTTCAAGTAGTCTAAAATTATTATCTTTAACTGGAAATAAGTTCATTCGATTACTGAATACTTCAAAAAACAATTTTCAAATATATAGGTTTAGTATAGTTTAATTTAACGTAATCATATATTAGCATCATATTTTAATGAAACATTGAAGATATTTTGGAATGAACTTCTTTATTTTGAACCATGGACAAATGATGAGATAGGTACCTGAACTGATACATCCTTTTCAAAATTTCCGTTGTACATAAACGGGATTCAAGTATATAGGCACAAAGACGGAAAATATCATATGTATAGTAGTTATGATGAGATTGTAGCTGGCATTTGCCAAATGACTGACAATTTCAAAGAAGCCACTTGTAATTTTAGAATAATCCCTAAAGTTAAAACACTTTTTTCTTATTTCATTCCGTATACAAATTGTATTAAGTTATTTGAAGGATTTTTTTTTTAACTTTTTATGGGCATTTTGAATTAATAATCTTATTCATAATTAGAGGGCTGAACTGAAATTAGAGTCATTTTAATATATATATATATATATATATATATATATATATATATATATATATATTATATTATATTTTTAAACAATGTAAAATTTATTATTGTGCAATAATATTTTCGGAAATTATCAAAATGCATAGTTTTTTTTAATTTTTTAGTTTAATTTTTAGTTAATTTAATTTATTTTTATAAGTTCGTAAAAAATCGCTGTGAGGTACACCTTTGCAAACTTTACAGTATATATGTGTCACATTTGGTTCAAATAGTTTGATTTGTAGTAGACCAAAACACACTTACACACTAATACACATACGGGTTCATTTTTTTTACTTGCTGAAGCATATTTAAATGTTATAATAAAATATGAAAGAATTTTTTATTAATTCATCTTTTTAAAATGTTTATGCTTCTAGACAAACGTTTCAAAATCAGGAATTCTTTTAATTAATTCTCAGATAATAAATTCCAGATATCTTTTGTAAAAATGCATCACTTCGCAAAAATTAATGATGCAGAAACTGTTTTAAAGCATAAAGAAAGAGGATTTATTCTACCTCGTAGTTTATTATATATTTCTAATACGATTAAAGCTTAGAATATTATTAATGAATTTCCTCGGCAATTCTGAAAGGGTACCTTAAATTGGTTTGATTCAGTATGTGTTAAGTTCTAGGGTTTAAATTTAAATTTAATTTGATCAAGCAAGTTTGCATGATAATTTTTTTAATTTATAATTCGCAAAACCTGCTATTAATGTAATTATCTTTCTTATTTTTATTATACAATAGATAAATTCGACTATAAATATATTTGTACTGATGCTTTATTATTTATTTCAAGGTCCCTCCTTATGTAGAAGAACAATAGAATCAAAATAAAATCTTGTTTCATTAGACTGAAATATCCATATGCAAAAGGTAAGATAATTTTCATTGCAAAAGAAAACGCCTTTGAAAATTTTTTAAATTCATTTTTGAAACAACTAATCATAAATTTAATAATTATTTAAATAAAATTTTCAAGATAAAGAAAAATCACATTCCAAGAGAAGAAATCAAAATCACATTTTATCAAGGAAATCACATTTTATTAAAGAAATTACATTCGAAAAGAAGAAATCGTATTTTATCAAAATAATCACATTTTATCAAAGAAATCACATTTTATCAGAGAAATCACATTTTATCAAAATAAATCACATTTTTTTAAAGAAATCACACTTCATTAAAGAAATCACATTTTATCAAAGAAATCACATTATATTAAAGAAATAACATTTTATTAAAGAAATCTCATTCATCACTACATAATATTTTCAATGCTAAAATATGTTAATTGTTCTTTACTTTTTAGATATTTTCATCAATATGTGATTTTTATAATTCTGTAAATTAGTTTTTAAATGTTATTGGTCTTGTAGATTTCCTTGAACAAAAATTTGCATTTGATCTCAGCATATATTTCGAAACTAATTCATAGTATTATTGACTGTTGCGGAAAAACAACCTTTAGAAAATTATTTCAAACAGTATGAAAACACTGTTTCACACAGCTTGTAAAGCAAATGTTATGTAAGATGTTATTTAAAGAACATTTTTATCTGTGCATCAATAACTGATAATGTTTTTGAGTGAAATGAAGAATAGTTTAAAAGTGAAATACATTCATATGGAACTTCAAATTTAATTACACTTTTGAATTCTCTGACATACCAAATTTAAATATGTCATGCCTCATCTAGAAATTTCTGTCATTTTTAAATTTTGATAGTATTGAGGAAAAGGTATTTGGTTATATTACAGATTAGAATTTTAACTGTGTTAATAATTTGAATAAAAAGATAAGCTGTAATATATTATTTCGAGATATTTAAATTTTTCAAATTACATATATACATTCTTGCTTTGTGAAAAAGAGGAATCAAATATCAAATGGGGATATCCAAGGTGTATAACTGAACCCATAATTTTGAATGAATTTTCTCACGCGGCCAGAGATATGGAGTCAAAATGACTTTAGTATTATTTTCTTTTTTCTCTTTTGTAAACAGCACTAGAAATAACACATTCTCGAAATATTGTAGTTACCAAAAATATTAAAAATATTAATAATAAAAACGTTGTTGCAAGAAGATGTTGCAAGAAAAACCTTAACAATTTTTAATGAGTATTTATTTCGTTTAGATATTACGGAATTACACAAATATTAATAATTGTTAGAATTAAACTAAAAGTATAAAGAATTCAATATTTTAAAATATTATTGTAAGAATATTTCTTTATTATTTTTGCATGATTCATATTAAAAGCAGTTTCCATAAATAACAACAAAAACATTAAAAAAGAGTAACTCGATTATACGCACGTGTTCAAACGTAAAGTTTTGCCAACGTACTGCTAAAAGAACACCTTAAAGATTCTGAGGAGATGATTATATTTAAAGACAAAATACCACGTGATTATCAAAGCTAATGAACAACGCGAAGCCATTTTGACTCCCTTCTCCAGTTAGGAGTTATGTTACTGATTATCATAATCTGGCAATGGGCATTAAGTTAGAGTTCCAAAGACTTTTTTAAGTGTTATTTCTATATATTATGCAAATTTATTGTTAATGTATTTATTCTTAATGACGAAAGTTTAAAACTACTCTAAGTAAATAAGAATGTTTTGAGCGTGCTATTTCCCAACTATTCTTCATGAAAAAGATAATGATATGTTAAATCGATAATTCATGTATGCGAAGGTCTTAAATAGTTATATTTACGTCATCAATAATCATAGATAGAATGTGTTCCATCTTCACACACTGCATATTATCCATTTTTCACATTTTCATTGCACCATAATTCTCAATTTATTTCAATAATTACCCTTTATTGGTATATTGATTATATTGTAATTCATTAAATACGAATTTTCGAAATACAATCTGTAATAAAAACAGTGCAATAAAATCTAACTCAGTTTATTCTAATAACTGTACGTTTGATGGCCCTTTTTTACGACACTAGAATCTGAAACCTTGAAATGGAAAGAGAACAATAAAATTTCAATAATAATTCCCGGCTGAAAAGCTATCAAATTTGAAGACCCGTGAAAGATAGTAATTGTGTAAGAACAGGACACAGTGTCTTCTGTTATACTGCAGCTTCAATAAGGCCCGAAAATCACTCAGTGTTGCTATGCTTTCTCTCAACTTTAATTACTGCTATCTATTTAGTTTTCTTGTTGCACTGAGTTTGGTTTTAAGCTAGATAATATACTGCTGTCCCTTGAGATAGAAAATCTGACAGTCTTTTCAGGCAGTTTCGATTTACAACGCAGTAACCTTTCCCTTAGAAAACATTTGGTGATAGCACAGAGTCTTTAAGAAAGTGAGTAAAGAAAATCTGTTTTTTCTTGTTTCATTTTGATTATTTTCTTAAATATGTGCTTCATAAAATCTGTCTCGCGAATAGATTTCTTTCCCTAAAAAATAATTTCTGGCATTTTAGATTTGTTTCTATGCCCTTCTTTTTAACTTAATTTATTGCATTTTTAAAGATTAAATTTTGTACTGATTTCTTCCTCATTTATTGATGTGCTAGAATAGTTAATTTAAAATAATTAAATTAATCGCAAATATTAATAATAAATTTAAAATTTAAAAACCTAAAAATTAAGAAATTAAATAATTAAAAAGATATCATGCTGGTTAAAAAAATACTAATCGAGAACTTCTTATTTTTATAAATTATTATTTTATAATTATAGGGAGGAAAGGAAAGGGAAGAAAGTGAGAAAAAAGAAATTATGAAGTGGATAAAAAGCTATACTTGAATTAATACTTTATATGCTACTGTGAGTTTAATAATCAATAAATACATCTAATATCGGTGGCCCAGCTTATAGAGTCATTGGTTAATTCGTGGTACAATGCTTTTAATCGGATTGACAATACAATATTCAATTCAATCTATTAATATTTTTTACTTTAAAGTGTGGTTTTAAGAAAATCGCATAATTTTGAAAATAAGTGAATTACAAAATAATTCTACTTTCTTATTATTAAAATTACTTTACTTCCACTGCTTATTAAAATATTTAAACCATCCTAATTTCGCATTCTTCTCCTATAACCAAAATAAGCTCTCATTATGAATCAGTATGCTTTTTTTGTTATCTATCTATTTACCAGACAACACCAGAAAATATTTACCAGAAAACACGAGAGATATTGAAAGTTGTTTATTTACCATCAATGAACATAAAAGGGGACCAGAAGAATGAAGAACTTAAAGAATATTTAGTTTTTTGATTAACAGTACTACAATATTAACAGTACTGTTAAATTGCTTGGATTTTAATACCATAATTTTCCCTTGTGTAGCAGTTCCATTGAAAAAAAGATAAACAAAATATACTAGCTAATCCTTAAAGATTTTTTTTATAATTCGTTTATTATTTACTTTCTGTATTGCAGACATTGTTATATTTGGTGAAATTAAATTTCTACTGATTTTGTCATATTCAAAAACCAGACTTTTCATTTCTGTTCGGGTAAAAAAAAAAAGAATTATTTCAAATAATTTAAAACTATTATTAATTGTGCAATTTCAATCGATATGGATAAAGAAGTTTCGCTTTCTTGTAGCCAGTTCTAAAAGCTGAGTGTCGTAATATGAAGTTGCTTTTATGTATTAACAGTTCTTTGTACATTCAAAAGTGTTTCTGCGACTCATAAAATCGGTTTCCAATCAAAAACCCGACTTTTTTTAAATTATTAACAATATTTATTTTTTCTTCCTTGTCCGTTTTTTAGGATTTATGAACATAAATATTGTTTTTGGCTTAATAATTTTAGGCGTTAAGAGAATAACATTCATTTAGGAATGTTTTGATTAGTTTTTAAAAATAAACTGTAGTTGATTCACACGAAGCTATATCTAGGTGAAAGGAAAATGCGCCAACAAGGTACACTCAACTAACTACCACCAAAGCTTTTTTTTTTTTTTTTTTTTTTTTTTTTTTGCAAGGGGAAGTATTATTGATATCAATGTCTCAATGTTATATTATGCCTTACCGTCATTAATAGATATTAGTGTTAGAAAGTAATAAGCCATGTGCGCTCAAAACCGTATTAATACGTCTCCCCATCTTACAAATCACAAATTCAAATCTTTTTGTAATCGATTAATTTGTTGATATATTAATCCATTAACTCTATTTCAAATTCTCATGAATCATTTTTTGCGTACTTAATAAAGCCTTTTCCGCACCACATAATCATGTCATTTATTTAGGATCACTATTAGTACGATTTTTGGAAAGATTACATTTTAGCAAAATAAACTCTAAAGGAACAATTATGAAGAAGTTTGGAATGTGTTGTTTTAAATGAATTTTGATTATTTATCTATTTATTCATCTTCGTCAAATGATCAATAATTTTATTTAAAGAACACTTCAAACATTCCATTATCTATTTTCACTGTTCGTAACTTTATTGGGAGAATATTATATACCAAGTCAAATAAACAATTTAATGAGATTATTGTAATGCGCTATATTCATTTAAAAATAAATATAAATATTTAAAAATATTTAAATAGAAAGAAAAATTGTGGAAATAAAATTGTATAAATTAGTAGAATTTGAAATATAGTTGTTTAAATTAGTGATCTACCTCTGAACTACAATATAAAAGTTCTGGGCTTGTGTCCAAATGAAGGAGCTGCGTTTCAATCTTCAGGACATCAACAAAAGTTCACAACATGCTTGTAACAAATGTCGTTTTACTACGATCATTTCAACTCATGGAAATGGCATTAATCGAAATTTGGAATGAATCATGTTAAATTTGCATAGCAGAATTTCAATTCATTTTAGAGAAACAAAGGTCAAGAAAATTTCTTTAATTCTTATCATCAGATGTTATCTTATGTTTAAAACTTTGCTTTCTAGTCTTTGCAAATGAGATAACGAATTAAAATCACCTTTGAGCTTAAATTCTGATTATTTAAAGCTTCAATGTTTTTTTTTTATTTGAGTAAAGGTTTTATCCTAAATAATCTTATTCCGACATGAGTTTTAATCTCCATATATTACATTGCTGAAATGTGATTTTTTTTCTGTTTCATCTATTGCTGTTAAAAAAATATCCAAATATTTAATCCCTTGTTGTATTTAATCCCTTAATCTTCAACTTCAAGAAGTAATCATCTGACGTTTCTTTAAAATCCAATTATAAAAACTATCCGATTGATTTATTATTAATTTCAAGAGAGTATAACCAGAAATTTGATTTATTTCTGGTTAATTATATTTTGTACTAACAGTTGATGTAATCTATTTATAAAATACATTTTGGTACCACTGATATATTTTTAGTACCATTTTTATCGCAGAAGTACAGTATAACAAAACTTCCTATATTAAAAAATTATTTAAATATTCTACTTGTAAATATCATCAAATTTGATTGAAAAATCTTTCTATGTCCCATATTCTCATGGTATGGTTTTAGTTAGATGCTTTCTTCTAAACATACTTAAACAAACTTGAAATACTTGAAAGAATATAATATTAGACCTTATAGCTTACAGTGTTTGTAATAATTCTCATGCTATTTAACTTTTCTGATATATCTAAACATTACATTATCCGGTTAAAGAATTGAAGCTGTCGAAATTTGTGAATTTTGAAATTAATTCAGTGCTATATATATGCCAATGATAGAAGTATATATTTCATAGAAATGAAGATATTATTACTTTAAACACACTTTCCACGAAATATATATTTATCCTTTAAACGAATAGGAATTACAACCCATCATTTATTTATTCATCATTTCCAAATTTAATATCCTCAGTTTCAGCTTCAGCTTTTCTAGTATTAAATATTTAGAAAATGTTATCAACCAAACTACAATGAAATTCTGTGAATTGCACATATTTATACGAACGCACCAGAAAAGTAATCGTTGCTGTTTGAGATCTATTCGGTGCTCAAACAGGGTGCTTTGCATTTTGAAATGTAGAGCCAGCTTAGTTAATCTCATCGTGCATCATATATTTCCTTGAAATGAATATATTCATTTCTCTGGATTCCACCCCTTCATGCAATGGTAGATTAAAAATACACTTTCGAGCTTCCTGTTAGATGTGAGAGCATTCCATCTTTGCACCTCTTTTAGACATTGTTAAGTAAAATCTGCGTATTACTTCCTAGCAGAATTCATACATATTATTAGCATTTGCAGAAAGATTTAAATCGGTATTCTTATGACGCAGTTTTGCTGGTAATTTCAGCATTTCAAAAGAAAATTTGCATTTTAAGACTGAAGTTTGTTTTGTTTGTATGTTTCTGCTTCTTAATAAAATGCTTTAGTAAGAGTTGCGACTCAGTTTTAGAGGAATATAGATCATTATTTCCTTGAATCGGAAGAGTAAAAATGCTTAATTATCTATATCTGCATGGAAAGTCCCACAGGAGGGCACCTCAGATATGGAAATGAGTAGTTTCCATTGTGGTGGTAGATTCATGTCATCCTAGTGGATATAGAAATAATATGGGGTTGGCTATCCCCCTAACGAAGACTGGATGCAGCTATTATAGTAGGATTATACCATGGAATATGATGATCCTTAAGACTTAAACATGCTTCCCGTCTGTGAAATCGTAATGTGTCGATCATTTAATTTTTCTGAATGCTATCTGGTTCGGAGTATCCATTTATCGTAAGTAAAAAGCTAGAGTGGGAAAAAAATCAAATGTTTTTCTCGCTTTGTGAATCAGAAAATATGAAATATTCTTTTATTTCGAAACAATTATATTATATCCTTACCTTTTACTCTTTTTATGTAGTGATAAATATAATTAGCACTCAGCACTAAAATTTGAGACAACAATCTTTCCTCTAATCTCTCATTCTCTATTTATCCTGTGTACAGTTTTGTTCTTTCTTTTTTATGTCACAACATACGCTTGAATATTTTGATCTCTTAATAAAAAAATGAAACATTAAAAGCTTTTTTTGATGTTTATATTAATATTTCTCAGAAATTAAAAACTATTCAATTGTTTATGACTGTAAATATTCTGCAGATAGAATTGCTCATTTGGCATACTTTATCACGGGCTGAGTGTTGAATATGTTTGTTTCTAATGACGAAAAATAGGAATGGTTATCTTTACAATCGATCTGAAAAAATAATTTGTTTTTATCTTCTGGTGGCTCAAATTAAAAGATAAAAATTCATTTCAGTTTCCTACCTAAAACTTCTATCTTAAACGGAGATCTTCCAGGGAGTAATTTGAATACAAAGCGTCTTTATCTTGAATAAAATACGATTTTAAATCATAAAAACTGTTTGAAATTATACTTTTGCCTGTCACGACACTAAAACTCCTGAAACCAAGGCATTTTATAAAATTAATTTTCGCCACTAGCGTTTAAAATCATATTTTAAAATCATAATCATATTTTAATAATGCTCCTTGTCTGGAAGTCTGTACACATGCTTTTACAACAACTTTGGCATCCATCATTAACTAAAATCAAAAGTACTAATTTCATATTCCACAGTTAAATAATTTTTATAAACAGATTATTGATGAAAACCACATATCATTAGATTCCACAGAGATTATCAAAGCTTTCTTCAACCTCTAAGTATCTCCAGTATTCTGGCATTTAAAATCGCTTAATTTGATCTCTTCTTTTTTTTAACACTTTCTTATTAAATCCCAGCCACTGATTTCTACACATCATATTTCTTGCAGGCTTGATAATGGTTTCATAATCAACAGTGTGGCAGATTTATTCATAAGCATGTACCATAAAAACAATCTGAATATTTACAATTCAAAATTACTTTAAAGAAACTTGTCATTTGAAAAGTGCATCAATTAAAATTAAGAAAAGACGGAGAATTGACATATCTTTCCACCAACATTTTCCTTACTTTGTAATTTATCCTCTAATGCCATAAGATGGATATTAACATAATAGTGGATTGCAAAGATTTTGCAGCCTTCTTAACATTCAGCAAGGAAATTCTCCTTCGCATTTGTAGATGGATAAGTGAGAAATTCCCAACTGCACGCCTTGAAAGACGTCAATGGATGGTTAATGTTCTGAATTAAGCATTCCCTTGAGAGCTTTGTCAAACAGGGACTCAATAGCAAAGTTAATTATAATGCAATTTAACGATGAATCTTAGAAAGGACTAGTATTACAGTGAATTTATTCTTCAACAGTTTCCATCTGCATTACTTTGGAAAGTTTATGCAAGTTGAATAAATAAAAGTTTTGGCACAAAAAGGAATTTTGTAGTTGAAAATGTCTGACAGAGAGTTTATTATTCCATGAATATATTATGAATATCTTTATTGCTAAGCAATGTGAATTCGTTATACTTGTTAAAAATAAATATGTATCGCATTGAAAACTGAGCTAAAGAAACTATTATGGAACAGAAAGTCTTTATTTATTAACAAATGATAATAATAAGTCTTCTCTCTTAAAGAAAGCAATAGTTGTAAAAGAAAAATGTTAAGGAAATATTTCAAAGGAAAAAATTGGGTTATCAAATCAGGGTCATCCTTCCATGTTGCAGGAAGGTACATCTGGTTTCTGAAATAAATGCGTGTAAAATAATCAACTGGTTAAACTTTTAACTCAACTAATGAGTTTTTGAAATATGAAAACATTTCATTCACCACTTTTGAAGCAACGCAATGCTCATTTATTGATGAAGCTCATTATATATATATATATAATGCATATGTGCACATATATGCATATATATATATATATATATATATATATATATATATATATATATATA
>JAPMOR010120087.1:56327-67754 GCA_026543865.1 Argiope aurantia
ATATATATATATATATATATATATATATATATATATATATATATATATATATATATATATATATGCATTTAGTTAACAACCTGTTGCAGAATTCATTAAGTAATTCATTCTGTTAAGTAAATATATTATATTATCACTATATAACCATACAGAACGATCCATGTTGTCGAGACAAAAATAGCCCTATATATGTTCGAATTGACGTCACTCACACTTGTGACCATATTGTCCTATCAAACAGAGCGTTTCTAACGAAGTCCCACAAGTGGTTTGCGTGAGTACAATAATGGTTCCATTTGGCCAAGTCCATGTACAGAGAAATTAAAGACTATCTATTAAGCCTCTAGGAAGAGTAAATGTATCGCTACAAGTCAACTAGACCACAGTGTTGTTTTATTAGACTTTATTTCCGCTACTCCCATGCTTTTAACCTCTTATACACGCTACAGGATGCACTTCATCCCCAGCAATTCACTTGCGAATAAATTAACTTACATCATTCGTAATCCTATAGTGGACTTCTTACAGTCAGCGGTATAGTATAAATTGTTATTTCTCATAGTTTAATTATATAGTCCAATTTATTAATTTTCCGATTTCTGACGTAAATAAGAGTTGTTTTTTTGTTGTTGTTAATTATAAGTCTGGAAAGTGAAGGTTATGCGGTAGATGGTATATGTTTGATAAAAATATAAGGGTTTGTAGATTTTAACTCCATTATTAAAGAAGAGGGGAGGGATAAATTTCTACTAAAAATGGAAAAAGGGACTAGCGAAAATAGAAAAAAAAACATGTTATATTATTTAATATGAGCCGAATGTCTTTCACTTATGCACTTTTATTTTAACTAATTGTTTTTACAAGGATATGCTTTATATTTATAATGATTACAATGAATGAAATAACTCATTCAACTGCGCTTTGTTACCAAAAATGTACAATTTTTGGTCCATGAAATGTGCATTTAATATTATTCCTAAATGTTATTTGTCAGCATAAGTAATTAAAATATAATAATTTTTTTCTATATCTTTATACTAAAATTAAATAATGAAATTAGTTTATCATTGATATTTCGGAGGATAATGTTATTCATTAGCTCAGAAAATGTAGATTTCTTCTCTCAATAAACAGATCTTTTTCTGCTGTTAAATATTTTTTAAGCAAATATTTAATGGTCAGTAGTGATTTAAAGTGTTTCTATTATTTGTGAAAGTGCCAGCAGCATTTACATGTTTATTTCCTTATTTAAAATATTTACGGAATATTCACTATTGCAATAAATTGTCTTAACATATAAAATTAACTTAGGATTTCTGAAAATATCTTTTAACGAATTTTTCTTATGTTCCCTTCCATTCGTTTTTGGTTTAGTGCTGTCAATTTTTATAATAAAATTATGGAGGTTTAAAAATATCATGTATATTATTCATTTCAGCTTAAAGATACTAAAATTCATTTACTTTATTCTAAAGTTGAAGTTGATTATCATTTACAGTGTCAGTAATTTCAAATAAACTGATAAGCACATTTTAATTTTAATTTCAAAACTAAATTATATTTTAAAATTTTTGTAAAAGGATAAGATGCGTAATGTTTATCCATATAAATATAAACAGCTTATTATAATGAATATATCATAATATATTATTAAACTTTTAACCTACGCAGTTTGTAATAAACAAGTATTTTATAACTTATGTTACAAATAACAGATGCAGCATTTCACTAACTTTAAAATAAATCGACTAAATCTAATAATATTATTTACAATAGATCTTTATACTGAATTTTCAGTGAATTGAGTATTAGTGAAAAAACTTTATTTTTCGTTTTTTAAAGTATAAAGAATAATTTCATTTTTTTTTCTGCTATTCAAAAAATATTACATTTAAACTATAGTATTAAATTCAAGAAAATAGATTTAACAACCAGAGTTAAGGTAATTAATTGTAAAGGAAACTTGCTTACATTTTGCGTGAAACACTATTTGAATTGAATAAAAATCACTGTAACTAATACTTTGAGTTCTTTTAAAAAATTCACTAAGGTTAAAAAATTCAGTATAAAGATCTATTGTAAATAATATTTATTAGTTTTAATCGATTTATTATAAAGTTAGTGAAATGATGCACCTGTAATTTGTAACGCAAGTTAACATAACTTAAAACAAATTGAAATTAATAAAAATGCCTTTTTGATAAATGCAGTTTAATATATTTATATTTTATCCCCATAAATTTAATTAAATTTCATTCAAAAACATTACTTATGAAATTTGTATTTACCTTCTTTAAAAAATCAAAATTTAACTCTCTAAAAGAATTCAAAATCAATTTCTTGGTTTGAAACTGCTTCAAATTCCTAGAAATAAATCACTGATATTTAAACCTTTAAAATATTCTTTTGATGGCGGTATTAGCTTAAGATGCCATCTATTTCCAATTTTTTGATAAGAAAACTTTGGAATGTTCTAATAAACTTTCAAACTTTTTCTCAACTTTCTTCAGAAAGTCATGAAAACAGCATCTTCAGTCTTGCACACATAATCAATTTTCCGAAAGGGAAAGTCATTTTCATACATTCTTGCTAATTTCCTTTCCTTAAAAAATAATTTTCCTCTTTTTTGAATCACTGAGCTCGATTCTCTTTTAAAATTCCGTACCATCCAGTTACCATGGCAACACCAAAAACATCTTTCTTAGCAAGAATAATAAACGCACCTGCTGGAAAAAAATTTTTTCAAAGAAATTATTTTATTTATTAAAAGATACCAAATGGAAGGGAATTCGGTTCGGTCTTCTCTGAAATTTTTCTTTTTCTTTTCCATCTTTTTTTCCTTTCCTAAGCGGATTTTAGAATGAAAAACGAAATGTCAGAAAAGGGATTACAGTAAAGGCATATTTAATTTGTCACCGACATTTAATATATGTACAGCTTGGCTTTGCAATTATTAAAAACTTTTAATCTTCAAAGATTAAAAAAATGCATGATTTAAAATATAATTAAAGCCATAAATTAACCTGAAAAATAATTAATCAGGGAATTAACTATTTAAGCAAGTTAAATAGTTTTTAGAAAATAATAAATCTTGAATTATGATACAAATTAATTTCTATAAATTCTGAGGAATATTTTTTTTAAATGCTAAATTTGAGAATTTTTGTCTAACTGAGTGATAGCTACATCAAGTTCCAATATTTTTAAGATATTTCCAATTCGGAAAATGAAAATTTTGAAAAAAATTATGTGGGAAATTAAATCTATATGACGTAAACTTGGACATCTTTGCTGGTTTAAAAAAAAAAAAAAAAAAAAAAAGGTTTGGATCCTTACTAGGTACCTGAAACACGTGTTAAAGGCGCAAATAAGTTCAAAGTACACAGAAAGCTTTTAATTAAACCCCTTTGCACGTTTTAACCGTTTTAAGTTATTTCAAGTTTTAATCGGCCCTTTAATCATTTGTTTTAAATTTGATAATCATGTGTTTTTAATAATTAACTTAAATTATTCTAATCCCCAATCATTCAAACTAAAGTAAAATTACTTTTTTTACTTAATTCAACATATACGACTATTTCAAAATCACTTTTAGGTTCAAATTGTATATAAAATTTCATTTTAATAATATAACTTAGTTGCATTGCATCAGAAATATGGGTAAAAGTGAGACAACGTTATCAATCTACTAAATTCTTGCATATTTTCAAAAATAATGTGTGTTTTTTTGCGGTTATTTCAGGTGCCATATAATATTTCAGGTGCCATTATAAATATTTCAGGTGCCGAAACTCATTAGGACGGAGTTGAAAATTTGCATGCATCAAAATTTCCATAACACAACGTTTCTGCTTGCTGTCTGTATTCTGGTTAATAAAAGACTAGTTGAAAAACACATGAAAATTATAATAACCCTTGAAGATTCACTGAGAATAAAATTCAAATATCTTTTCTCGAAGAAATCACGAACAACATGCTCCAATCGGACCACTTTAGTCAGATTGAAGCAATAGTGAAGAAAATAAGATCTTAAAACTCTTCTTGAAAGTAACTTGGATTCTTGGGGACGCAGATTAAACAATTTTGCAGCTGACGAAAAAAAAACAATCTTTTCTAAATATTTCTAAAGCAAATAAATTGGAATAGGAGGGGACTTGCAAATGGAGAATAATCAGAGGGGTGAACTTAAAAGTAGAAATAAATCCGTTTATGCTCATTTTCTATACATGACACCTCTGTCGAGTATAAAGAAATGTTCAAGGTTAACGTAACCTTGAAGATTGATGATATGGTTCTTTAAATGTAAAGTTCGTAAGGATTGTTATGGGAATTTTTTTTTTTTTTTGCGATGGGGGAGGGGGGTAAAAAGAGAATTATTAATAAATCTACTCAATTGTATAATGAAGTGGAATTTTAGGCATTATATTTTCGCACTAGAGACAAAAGGAAAATTCTCTACTTCCCAAGCATGCATATTTACTAAATGTACAAAATATCTTGCACATAATTGAACGTTCAAGCATTGGAAACCGAGGAAACTTTAACTTTTATGTTGAAATTGTAAATACCTTTTTTTTTTTGAATTCGGGTTCGTAGATTTTAAATATTCCAATCTTTAATCTTTAAATAGTTTTGCATACCTTTCTGTACCGAAAGGAGTTAATAATGATGTGTAAAAATTTTTTATAGTTTTGATTTTTTTTTTTTTAATTTGGGTTGATTTTAAGACAGTTGATAAAATTGTCTCCATTTCCAAAATAAATTTACCAATTTTGTTTTTTATAATATATCAATGTTTACTTAAATTGTCAGATTAATATAAGATATAATACCAGAAATTAAGACAAATGGTAGGCAAGGGCTTTCAAGTAAGTTTATGAATTTCTGTTTTAAAAGAAATTGAAAGGAAAGAAAAATTTCATAAAGTTTTCCCAGTTTAATAAATTAAATATTTATTTTGTGCAAAACTTTTATTACATTTCTTCATCAGAACAAACATTCAAACTTTAAATTTTTATTAGAAAATTCAAAATCATTTTAAAATCAAAGTGCAAACATAAAAATTAGTTTTGACTACACAGAATATCAGCTCTTAAATACAAATAAGCCCACTGCAGAGGGTTGTTTATTAACACAAGATTAATTGAATAAAAATTTGCTATTGGACTAGTAACAATATTTGAATATTGTACTGCTTTAGATGGCAAGTCCTTTGAACTCCTACTTTTTGTACTTCAAAAGTCGATACCGTATCCAATCTCCATTGTTGCGCAAATTGTAATAGTGTTGATTTGCTATGATATTATAAATTATTATTAAATTAAATCTTTATGCTATTTACTATGTCTTTCTTCTATTATTTATCTAGTGTATCTTTTTTTTTCTGTTTAATACTACAGCAAAAATGCTCTGAAGTGATCACTCTTCGCTTTCACGTCCTAACTGCAACAAATGCTATTTTCTATAAGCCAGACCTTTCTTCAACGCTTGCACTATAATTTTAGACTCTATATCCTATATATAAACCATAATGTTTAATTCAAACGCTAAATATGTAGTGAAGTAGTGGAAAATAATTTATGACTAACAAACACAGAAAATAGTGAGAGGGAAGCTTAAATATTTATCCCCAGTATTTTTACTATGTATGCTTTTAATGAACCATATGGAAACTAGAAATATGTATTTGATTTAAAAAAATTTTTGTTATTTTTTAATTCTTTTTTAAACAATTGCAGTCAAAAAATTCACACTCAGGTATTTTTAGTGCTCAAAATATTAGCCCAAAATATAAACAAGCGTAGAATAATAACAGAAAAAGAAATTTTTTAAAGTAGCAACCAATTGCATAGAGTGTTAATAAAGTAAAACATTTTGTTGCATGTTTGGTGGCGTGCTTCATTTTACCGGGAATCTAGTTGTGACATTGCGAGAATTGACTTCATTCCATTCATTATTCTTTTTTTATGATTTTTTTTAATTTAGAACAATGGGTGTTACATATGACTCAAAATAATAATTTTCAATAGCAATTGGGTTTAAAAACTAATATATGATAAGTGAAATATATTGTTCATAAAATGGAATTTGGTTTTAATTAGAATAAAACTGCTGCTTACCATTGATTTATTTTTATTATAATTTGTAATGAATGTTTTTTTTGTCCTTTTATATGCTCGAATGGAAAATAGTAGAAAAAGGTTTATTTGCTTTAACTCTGTAAAAATTATTATTCTCACTGTCAAATAATTTCTTTCATTTCTTAACTTGTTTAGTATGACGTATGATACTAACCAATTATATGGGAAGGAGGCAGAAACTCTACACTTCTCAACTACTTCCTTTTTAAAAATGAAGCATAGTCATTGTTAAATAAATTATATAGCCTTGTCGATCTTAATAATACATAATAAAACACACAATAAACATTAACACATAATAAAATCATAATTCTAAAGGAATGTAAGTTGATTGCCTAAATTTCAACAACTTATTTTTGATATAGTTTAGTTTGATTTTACTTAATATCTACCATTACCCATATTTCTATTTAAGTTTTATTGTGAGCACAGACTGTAGGTAATTCTAGAATAAAACACAATCTGTTGCAAAAGTCTATCGACAATTTTTACTTCTCGGAGACGTATTGATTGCTATCATATCTCTGACTATACAACATAAGAATTCTTTGGGTCAAACACATACAGTACAAGTAGAATAGAACAAATATTAAAACAGTGGCCTAAGATCAAGAGGAATGTTTCCATGAGATTCATCAAAGAGATTAACTAGATGAACGTTTGTATAAACATGTGATTATCTTGTTTCATCCCTTCCGAACAATAAATATTTAAGATGTAAGTACTGAGTGCTGGTTTATTTACTAATCATTTTCATCATTGTCGAGTAGAAACCTCCTTTTTTTTATTTGTCTAGCATAGAATTGTTTATCTTGCTGCGTTAGAAATACTGTATTTCTTATCTGTAATAAGAGATAACAGAATGTTCTTGTTCACGAAGTATAGCGAGAAATAACAAAAGAAAAACATTTTATTGATGTTTCCTCAGGAGACAATTCATGATATATCACAACAAACATTATTGAAATCACAATTTTCACCGCCACTCGTACAATGAATTAGAAAATTTGAAAACTGATAGCATATACTTTGGAAACGCATTTAAACTATTTATTTAAGTCTCAAATGAATTACATGGCTACCACGATAGTAATTTTTTTAAGAAAAAAATTATTATTGATTTTAATAATGTTTTCGTTGTCTTTTTTTATAAAGTAAAATTAAATTAACTATAAAGCAATAAATAGAGACGGAATCGTAATGAATTTTAATTTTTTTTTGATGGGGGGGGGGGGATTTTGTTATGTATAAGAAATAATTGTTAAGAAAACAAAGTGATACACCATGAAATAATTCATGTCTTGTAAAAAATAATGCCAATAATATTATGAGTATAAGTATACGAAAATAGTTTTATTTTAAGTTATATTAATTATCTTTTTCTTGTTCTTGTTCCATGTATTATATAATATCAAAATGCTTCTTAGGAGTTGCAATGTTTCACTTTTAAAGTGAAAAACTTGCAAAAATATTTGAATTACCATTAAAAACAATCATCTATCATTTTTAGTTGATACTGCTAGTCTGTTAGTCTTAAAAGTGATTGATTTCAAAAGTTCTTTTGAGCGAGTAAATATGTATCCGAATATGTCACTTTTATTAAATAGTTGTCAAATTGCTTAGTAAGGTATTAAAAAACATTCATTTAAAAATAATAAACAAATAAATATTCTACTCATCGATATTCAGAATTGTAAAAAATATCATCTAATAATTATTAATATTTATTAAGCTTTCTTGCCCTTGTAAAATGTTTAGGAAAGCAACTATGACCGTGATTTTATTTTTAGCAACAAAAAGATTTTCTTAGACAACGCTTTTAAAGTTTTTATTTTCAGGTATTTGTAATAAAAAATTTGCAAGAATAAATTTAGTTTCTGAAAGCAAAGATTCTTTTTCAGCGCCTTGAATTACTAACGTACACGAAGAAACAATACAGGAAAACGTGGCTCGTTTAATCCAGGTTTTGCCTTTCAAAAGCAAACAAGTATTTTTTTTAAATGCTCACTCTATTATTGGGTCCTTAGTTTACAATTTACATTGAATATAATATGCAGCTTTGAAGTATGAAATTAGGTATTTGCTAAAAATATCAAGTAACATAGGAAAAATAAATTTTTATCTGGATATGTAAACAAACTTTTTATAATAATCTATACAATATTGAAAAAGTAGGAATTTATTGAATGCGATATTTTTCGCATACCTAAAAAATTAAGTATATTATTTATATAAAGAAAAAAATGCAAAACGAACAATTTTCTATATATTCTCCTGATCATTTTTTTTTTGATATTTTTCATTTATTTATTCATATTTTTTCTCTTTTCTTTAAATTTCTTTCTTTTTTTATATTTTATATTTTTTTTCTTAGTTTAAATTGCATATCTTTGATAAATTTTATTATTTACTAATTATGTTTCAGTGATGCTGTTACTGTGGAATATTATGAAGGCTACTTTACTTAATCTATTTAGACCTACTCCCCGTGTTTTAATATCTGTTCCTTTATTTCCGGCATTTTTCTTTTCTTTGGCTGTCTTTTACTTTTTTTCATCTAGTACTCATGCTCACTAGTCCTTTGACAGTTATTTAAATTCTATTTTTATTTTTATTTTCATTGTGAATTTTTTACCGATATAACGCCACTTCTGGCACATACCTAATTATCATCAGAATAAAATTTACTAGTGAAAGTTTCCAAAAGTTATTTCTTTTTCTCTTAAAATACATTAATTGTATTGCAACAAGACTTTCTCCAATTTTTTTTGAAAAAAGAGTAATTATAGTTATCTGGGTGTTGCCATTTTACTTCAGTCAAGAATATAAATACTTGATTTTAATTGACCGTCCATATTTAAGTACAGTTCTTAATTCATACTAAGGGTATTGTTAAGAAGATATCTATATTTTAATCATGCTCAGAAGACGAGGGTGATTTTAGTCCTTGTTTCCTTCACTTATAATTTTCACACTTATATGAGGATATTTGATTCCAAAAGAAACATATACCAAATCTGAGTACATAGCAAATTTTTGGCAAAATTAGATTTTGGAAAAATAACATTATTTTTCTAAACTTCTTTTTCTAATCTGATTCTCTCACTATGCCAACATATTATAAATAGAATATTTAAAATATCTTCGACCCTCTTTCTCCATTAATATTAAAAATTTTGACTATTTTTGAGGATACGTTAAAAAATACAAAAATCAGATGAATGATTAATATTCAGGCAAAGTATTAAAGAATATAAGGACATATAAAATATATATACATAATACAAAACGACTATAAATTTTTTAGAGTTATATCAAAATGATATTTTAGTATATTTTCTAGTAAACAATAAGAGGTTATTTTTAACTATTAAAACTGTCATTTTAATATTGACCTTAAAAATCGTATTAATTTACTTTTATCCGGAAATAATGAATGCATTTTGATATGAATTTTTTTCGTTGATTAATTTATGTTATTACAATAGCCAGAAAATTGATTTATTTTTGGTGTGCGTTTCAATTCTTTCCAAGGTTGAATATGTATTCTAGTTCATTCTGAAAATCATCGGGAATGTCCATTTAATGTAAATTTCCTTCTAAATAGGGAATAAGTGAACTAATAAATATTTTTCAATATTTAATGCAACCATAATTGAATTTGATATGATATAAATTTGAAAACACCATAATTCAATTATAAATAAATTATATATATATATATATATATATATATATAATATATATATACACTGGTGGGCAAAACTTAAGCACAGGTATGTTTTTTGCCATAACTTCACGAGAAATCATCTGAGAGACATGAAATTCAGAAATGAGAAACAGCATTTTGTTCTGAAAGAATGACGAAAGAATAGTTGCGCAGAAATGAATACAATGCATACAGTATGGAATCAAGCAAAAAAGGCTTTATTGAACTCATAGTATCGTTACACATGATTGTCTGTCCAAGAGGAAGAACAGCAAGCAGATGTTTCTTAGTATGAGATATGCCCTCCCCTTACTCACTTCGCACCGTCTCCCCATACTCAGCACCAGATTGTCCAACAGTTCTTGAGGTAAGAGTGCCCACTCCTCAATCAGCATCTGTTTAAGTTGTCGGGTGTTCCCAGGAGGATACAATCGTGCCGCAAGGCGTCTCCCCAAAGCATCCTACACATGTTCTATCGGATTTAAATCAGGGGTGCTCGCCGTCCAATCCATTCGAGTGATATCTTCACTTACCAGGAGCTCATCAACAGCATGAGTCCTGTGTGGCCGTGCATTGTCCTCCATAAAAACGAAGTCTGATCCAATGGCACCTCGGAACAGACGCACAGGGAGAAGGATCACCTCCTGACAATAGCGATCTCCAGTTACAGAACCTCTGTCGAAAACGTGGAGCTCAGTCCGCCCGTTCATCATAATACCTCCCCAGACGACAACTCCAGGACCACCGAAACGGTCTCTTTCCGTGATGTTACTGGGATGAAACCGTGTCCCGACCTCTCTCCAAATCAACTGGCGTTGGGAATCGCTTGTGGCACTAAAAGGACTCTCATCTGTAAAGAGGACACGACTCCATTGATGAGATGTCCAGTTTTTGTGCTCCCTGCACCACTCTAAACGGTGCCGCCGGTGGGAAACTGTCAAAGGGATGCAGCGTTCAGGACGGCGGGCGAATAGGCCACCTTTGTGAAGTCGTCTGGACACAGTAAAACTCGACACTTGTCGCCCCGTTGCTGCACAAAGTTGCTGAGCAATGGCGCTTGCTGACTGGTTTCGGGTTCGTTTCGCCTGCAGGACGATATGTCGGTCATCCACTGCAGTTGTTTTCCTGGGGCGGCCACCACCAACCTTTCTCACAGCTGTACCTGTGATTTGGAAGGCTTTCCAAGCGCGCGAAACGACCCTTTTGTTGATTCCGAACTCTTCAGCTACACTGGTCACACTACGTCCCTCCTCCAGCTTTCCGATCATTCTTCCACCTGTGAAATCGTCCAGGTGATTTCTGCTAGCCATATTTCACGAATTAACTCACGTGTACTTGCAGCGAATGTCTTTAATTGCGTCTGCGTCCTTCCTTTTATTGTAGCGTTGAGCTGCGCGCGCCTTCCGCACTTGTTTTGCATACGCTCACGTCGCCTGTGACGTTTTGTTCCTGATATTTGCATACGCATGACCTTTCTCTTGAATTACGTGTTCATTGTACTAATCGCAAGAACTCCTTTTCTGCAATTTCATGGCTATCTGCTTAAAAATTTGCATTGTTGCTTAAGTTTTGCATATC